>JAWNPY010000180.1:0-34298 GCA_035078625.1 Scaptodrosophila scaptomyzoidea
CCAGTATCTCAAGCGGTTCTCAAAATATATGCTGAAAACTGTTGTACCCAAAAAAAATCCTTACAACTGACTGCAAAATTTGATGATTTTGTAAAACTCTACCAACATGGATAAATGGCATATCAAACGAAAGAGGACGTCGAGTAGATCCAAGAAATGTACTCTTTTTATATGTTACAGACTCTCTAACAAAATGAATATACTTTTTCTTAAAAAAGGTATAAAAATAGATGGATAAATATACAACAAAAACCAACATGAAACAGCGTGCCAAATGAAATTAGTCAATGTTCAAATTTGGCAAACACATCGTAAATCACATAAACTCGCCCACAGACTCATATTTGATTGGAGACAAAAATTTCCAAATATTTTTTAGCAAAAGGTCAGAAAAAAATAAAATGATTTCTTTCTGCTTGTGACTCAGTGACAAAAAATTTATTTTTATCTTTTTATGGTGTTTTAAGATGACTTTAAGATCTACCATTTAAAGTAGCACATGGGAATATTTGTTGATGTACAAAATGAACAATTAACATATTTAAACACTTAATTAGGCCATAATTGAATTTCAAACCAATTGGATAAAAATTTGATTTTTTTTCACTCAATTTGTTATTTCAGAAAACTATAAACTCTTTTAGCTTTCAACTTTATTTTTCTTATACAAATTAACTGTCTTTGGAGGAGGTAAAAATTGTTGCACAGACAAAGTTCCAACCTGTTTGAAATCCTTTTTGTTTTTTGCACAGTTTTGCCATAGTTTTTGAGAAAAGTTTTGAACTGTTTTGTAATTATTTATGGCACCTCTCCATTGGTCCTGGTCCATTGGATAAATCTCAAGATACTCTGTTAGGAATTTAGCAAATAACTCCAAACAAAATAAAAAAAAAAACAAAGTCTGATCTTTCTCTCTGATGATGAACAAAAGAATAAGCAATAAGAAATGGGAAATTCTTTTCCAGAGAGAGAGAAAAAGAGAGTTTCATATTATTAGTTTCGCATTGCCCCAACTTCATCATCAAGTAGACGATTGTTTTCTTTTGGAAAAGTGCAGCAAACTTTGGCAAATGAAAACATAAATTCTAATCTGAAGGCAAAGGAAGTGGAAAGTGCTGGAATGCTGCATTTTACTGCAATATTTGTTAGAAGGCGTTGAAAACTTTTCTCTACCCTATAAATTGGTCCAATACAAACACAAACAACAAAAACAAATAGTGGGTGACTCTGACTCCTAGGCAGGTGCCTGGTGCGTCATCATCGTCGTCAGTTAAAGGCCAAAGTATGTGCAAAAGTTGCAAAGGCACAAAACTTGTAAATAATTTCGGGTTTGGCTCTCTTACAAAAGTTGCCAGTCAGTTAGCCAGCTAGCCAGGCTGCTAGGAAGGCAGGCAGTCAGTTGGCCACTCCGTCAGTCAGTCAGTTAGTCAGTTAGACAGTCAAGCAACCTGCGAAAATATCAAACGTACATCGAAGATGTGGAAAACAAGAAAAACCCCCAAAGCTCGAAAAACCGAACAAACTGCAATTTGGGAGTGTGTTGACTGGGCCAATTACATGGCTACACACAGACACACACACACACACGCCTTGACAGGAGGTGCATAAAAATTAGTGTGCCAAAAACCAAACCAAACCAAACCAAGCCAAGTCAGAAGAACTGAAATTGAGGTTGGGCGCAGCTTTGGCTGTTTGGCCAATAAACCAGTTTTGGCATCCAAATCCGAAGACCGAAATACTTTCAATTTCAAAACAGCGAACTAACAGCGACGAGCGCCGCAAACAAAAAGGTTAAATGTGAGGCAGTTGCAGTTGCAGCAGAAGCAACAAGAAACGGGACGTGGAACTGGGAATTTGGAACCGGTAAATGAAACGGCCTCCTCAGACAATGGGCGCGTTACTTGACTGCTCCTCGTTTTATCGCCTCTTTTGACGCTGCTGCTGCTGCTGCTACCATTTTGGCCAACATTTGTTATTGTTGCTGTTGCTGTTGCTGTTGCTGCTGTCATGGCAGTGATAAGCTGGCAGAAAGGAGCCTGGGTTTGGTTTAAATTCGATTTGGCTCGATAGACTTGGGTTGGGCTCACTGACTGGCGGCTGGTCAAACTGATAACATGTGGCTTGTCAATTATAAAAAAATGCTAATGATGTAGGCAAATTTCGGGCACACCCCTCCCGCCCCCATCAGGTAGAAAAGCAACCCTGTTTAATTGCGCTTTAATTAACTTGCATTGTACAAAGGATAAATATGTACAGGACCCCAATTTCTAGTGAATCGCAGTGTTGGTTGAATGCCAACTCAAACAGTCAAGTGTTGAGCAGTGAACTGTCAATAGAATGTACAACATTTTTTACGCTTTTGGGCGCCAAGTTGTTGGCAAATATTCTATGAAGCAGAGACAACACAAGCAAACAAACAAAGGACTACTCTCAATGTCTGGCAAGGACTTACACCTTACGCTAATGAGCCATCTTTGGCAGCAGCAGCAGCAGCAGCTCACAAGTTGTTTCCTTTTCCGTTACAAAAAAAATCGGCTGACTAATCCATTTCCATTTGAGCCATGTCTTTCCTTTTGTGATTCATATTTTTATTTTTTTATGAATGAACTCACATGTCATTCATTCATTCAGTCATTCATTCATTGCGCTAAACCGAACACGAACATGTGTTAAATACTAGCAGGACTATTCTGGATTTTGAAGCAGGGTGAAATTAAACTTGGGGTTCTACACACATTCTACATACATGGCTGCTTGAATGAGTTGTAAAGTGTAAAATGGAGAGAGAGAGAGTTGTGAGTTGCCTGACTCATGCAAGAACTTGGGGAATTTCACAACAACAAAACTTCCATTTCCATTTTCTGTACCCTTACCCATTATAAAAGGATATGCTTCCGTCTTGGCTGGCATTGCGGGCTTCATCGTTGCCATTATCGTCAGCATCGTCATCCTCGTTGCCAATTAAAATGCCACCGCGAGGCACATATGCAGTAGATGAAACCAGCCACATTTCACCGTAGCTGTGTGTGTTGTCTGGCACCTCCAAGGAATACCCATCCATCCACCTAGCGTCTCAGGCGACCCGTTTAATGACTGTAAATCAAGCGTGCTCGGCATCTTTTTTTCTTTTTTTTTCAGCTTTCTATGGCTGCAAGCCACATCCTAACATCATAGCATCCTGCCATCCTGTTGCCTGCCTGCCTTCCTGACTGGGTTGACTGGGTAGGCTGGCTGATTATTTGCATTGCATCACGTGGTGGTCTTCGTGTGTGCGACATGTGCTCGAACTTTCAAGTGCCTGCACAACCAGACAGACGCCCACACTCCACAGAGAGCCACCCAACCACCCAATTATCCAACCAGACAGCCATCCAGCCAGCCAGCCAGGTCGGTCAATGAGCTGGGCGTTTGGCAAGAGCCATGCCAATTAGCATTTTGAGCAGCCACTGTCACTAAAAATAGTCGAAAGCCAAAAATTTTTAAAGGCAAAGGAGCACCAAAAAAATAAAAAATAAAAAGGGTTTTCCAACCCCCTCCCCCCCACTAGTCACACCAGTGAGTCACGTTTTGGATGACTGCCTGAACTAAACCGAACCGAACCGGAAGCGAATGATGCAGAAAAAAAAAACAACAAAACACACCAAAATACACATAAAAAAAAATAAAGTCCTCAAGCCACCCCCAATCCACACCCAGAACTTTACCCTGACGTTGACAAATGTGAGGGAAAGTCTCTGGAGCTGGAGCTCCTGAATGACTCAGCCATGATGACTGACTGAGTCAGGGCAGTTTTGGGCAATCAGTGTGCACACCTGCGCCCAAAACAGGGGCAGGCTTCGACTTGGACTTTGACTTGGATCTGGATTTGAAAATTGGAATTTCAGAGCTCTGCGTGCATTGCTTTTGATAAGCCCACAAATTATGCAAAGTGCACACACCACCAGGAACTGGGCTGCCCCCTCCGCCTCTCCTCACAACAGTCTTCTAGGTGCTGCACTTGTCCGGCTGCGTCTGGCAACCATTGAAGCATGGCAAAAGTCTGCGACTTATTGACGCAAGCACGCGACTCGATTTTAACTGGACAACTTTGAGGGATCCTTTCCAATTTTGCTAAATCAATTTTCACAAATTTTTTTTTTGGCAATTAATTTCATAGTTATTGTCGTATTAATTTGCATATCAGCAAATGATTAGGCAAAAATGTCAGCTAATTAAATGCCAACAAATAAACAATAAACGAAATTTCCCCATTTTCCCCCATGACGGAAGTAGAAAATTTTGTCAAGTTTAATGCAAAAAGCAATTATTCATTTGGCGAAAAGTGTCAAAATAATTTTTGAATTTAATTATACTTTTTTTCAATCGGCTACAGTTTTTAAACTCTATAAAAATGATGGGATCCAAACTATTTTTCCTTATAGAAATTGGGGTGCAGAATCCAAAAAAAAAAAACAATAAATAAACTTAGCAGGAATCTGCTTGAAGTTTAAGCATTTACCAACATTTTGGAATTGATATATATACAGGTAAACCAACAGCAGGGAAGCTCAATTCTATCGGAGCAATCCGAGAACTCAAACCTATTTTGTTTGCTATTTAATTTATTTGTTTTATTTATTTTAAACTTTTTAGCAATTATAAAAAATTTGCTGACGAAACACAGAAAATACACAATCCAAGCCATTTTCTTTGAGTTTTTCAATTTATTTTATTGGAATTGGGAAATTAGTCCTACTCTGTCTGCGTGTTTCCAATTTCTTTTTTTGTTCATTTAACCAGTCGGCAAATAGGTCTTTGATTTAGTTTCTTGTTTTCTCTTTTTATATATAATGAGGATCATAATAATTGTAAAAATGTTGAACAACTGCCTTGGTTTTTCATGGGTGGAGTTAAATGTCGAGTGTTTGTCAGCGGAGGAGACGCGTTAATTGCAATGCAAGGTCAGACACACGCACATCTCTCAGTCTCAGTCCGACAGACAGGGGAAAGGACTTTTTCCTAACCATCCATCGATCTCTCAGTCTGTTGTTGTTGTTGCTGCTGTTGTTTAAAATAACAAATTATGATTATTGGTGTGTGAGAAACTCAAAATGACATGCTAAAGATGCTGGCACGTCTACATTTATACAAGAACAAATGGGAGTCTAATCGGCAGCTTCATTTCTGTTTGTTAATTACACTTTAGTGTGTGATTTTCACAGGATCAGCGTTAGTCAACGCTTCACAGGAAGCCCAAACGGACAGACTGACAGACAGACAAGTGATTCAAAAATATTTGAACGAAGATGCCAGAGCCACAGGGGACCACAGCGTCAGCAGGTACAAAATGACTTTACACAAAACTATTGTAGATGAAATAAATAAAAATAAATAAATGAGCACAAAACAAACGAGCGAAAAATTCAAAGAAATCAATTTCTAGGCAAAAGGCACGTCCAAGGAGGAGTTTTGAGCTCATTACATTGACGACAATGAGCCAGCCGCATGAATGAAGCGCACACGCACACGCATAAAACACGCATGTTGCAAGAACAGAACAGAATCGACCAGAGCAGAGCAGAGCAATGCGGCTTTGTCTGCTTGTTTGGCTACCGGAAATGCAACACATTGCTGAGCTGAGCTGAGCTGAAGAAGCTGGGGACAAACACACAGAGCAGACCAGATTCAGTCAGCCTGAGAGTTTTGAGGAGTTTAGCTTATAGTGCGTGCATTGGAATTCATTCCACTGCTGAGCGAATGCTGCCAGCTGCTCTAAGATTGGAAAAAAAAACAAAAAACAAAAAGGGTTGCCCCTTGGTTGGACTGGCTAGCCTTGGCAGCTATGCACACACAACCTGCTCTTGGGAAGTGAAACTTAATCAGTTGCGATTATCGCATTAAAAATTGCTCTCGTCTTTGCTCTGTTCCCATAGCTCGGAAAAATTGTAATGAAAAACTACTAAATGAAATAAGGCACATACCATAAATGTGTCCTAGCCACGCCCCCAAATCTCTGCATCGCCCTCTTGTTGTGAAAAAAAAAAGTTCATGCTGCCTGCAATTAGCTCACAGATATATTCAGACGCTTCTCTTTCATCATTTTCCCACATGCCACTGACATCTTTTCCACTTCATGTTGCTCGCCCAAGGTTATTATCACTTTTGCCACATGTATTTAAATCGTTGGGTTTGAGCCACTTTTTCTTCTGGCCCACAAATTATGCAAAAAATAAAAAAACAGAAAAATTATTATTATTGCGTGTAAGCAAAAATATATAACAGCAATTCCAATGAGCTGAGCGAAGATACAAATGAAATTCATAAGAAATCAGGTAAATTTAAGATCAAGTTATATTTAAATCCATTCCAGTTCTTGACACATTCCAATTTCTATTTCAATTTAATGCTAAAACATTTTTACTGTTGTTGTTTCAGGGAAGCTGTTTCAATTCCATTCGGGCTATGACAAGGGCTAATGAGATGTGTGTGTGTGTGTGTGTTTGTGTTAACCAGAAAAACTCTTTCTCTCTTTACACAAAATGACACAAAAATGCATGTCAAAATGCGAGTGTATAATAATCATAACAATAAAATGAGGAAAGCAAACAACAACAACAACAAAAAAACAATTACAACTGGCAATGGGCTTGTTATTTAATACAGGCCAGTCAGAGTTGTTGACTTGAACTCGTTGGGCTGTGTGAGAAAAATCCAAAAAATATGTGTTGGTAAAAGAAAAATGAAAATATTGTAAATTTATTTAATTACGATAACATTTTTTATTTTTGTTGTTTTTCTTGGTCCAAAAAAAACAATAAAGTTTATAGAGGAAAACAAGAAGAAAAAAAGGGGCGCTCATAAAAATGCCAGTTAGAAAAAAGATCTGACCGGAAGAAGAACACAGAACACAGCGGCAGGTCAAAAGGAACTAAACAACTAGGAAAAATCAAAGCAGGGAGTGACTGACCAAACAGCTAGAAATATAGATAAAAATTCTGAGAGAGATTCGAGATTCAGGTAGCCAGAAATTATTGTAGTTGGTTCAGAGATCATTAGAGATAAAAGTCCAATAGATCATCAGTCAAAAATTGAGTTTTTACATTGACAACAATAAAAAATTTAAATAAATCTCATACAGATTGTTGGGGCTCATTGAGGAGCCAGCTGGGATCAACAGGCAACCAGATCCTTTTTCTACACGACCTTTTCCACTTCATTAGTACACAGACAGACAGACGGACAGTTTCCCAAAAAAAGAAATCTTATCTTTAGCTGACTTTTGTGGTTGATATATTTTTTTTTTTTCGTTTTTGGATTCTCACACACATACTAATGATGCTCATTAAATGTCTTTAACGCTCACACAGACAGAGAGACAGAAAGACAGATCTGTACTGAGGGTGATAAACAAGCGACATTTCTTATGAATTACTCAACAACATTTTTAGGAAATTCTCAACGTAAATTCTTGTCTGGAAGATGCTTGAAAATAAGATTATTTTTAGAGGTTTGGCAAAATCAATTTCAAATTTCCAATTCATTCATCTTTAAGTCTGCTTTGTGGTTGCTGGTTCGTTGGTTGGCACTTTTGCATTTGGCGTGTGAAATACTCAGGAACTGGGCTCCACCAAGTCACCAGACATAACAGCTTTAACTAACCGCATAATTACAAGCTTCAATGTTTTTCCACTGTTTTGTTTTTTTTTGGATAATTTGTTATCGTTTTTACTTTTGTTTGTGAGTCTCCAAGTTGTTTTCATTTAGAGATTTCCCACCAAAGTAAAAGCGGCGCTTAAACTCGACTCTCACTTAATTAAGTTAGTTGTCAGTCATCATGGATGAATCTTTTTTTTTTTTTAGCTTTTTCCCATTTAACCAAACCCAACATTTTTCGGTGGCTTGGGCAATTTACACAAATTTCAAAAAATTACAAACTATTTAGACTTTTGTTTTAACTATATATATTTTTTTTAGTGCTACCAACTGACAAAAATTGAGTAAAGTTTGATGATGAATGTTTTTGTTTTTTTACTGTGTATTTTATTAATTATTATTATGATATTTGTAATTTATTTTAATGTTTTAGTTGCGTGACGCATGAAAATCGAAAAAACTGCAACAAATAAATTGAATTGCAACGAATTAAATCAAATGAAAACAAAAATTCATTGGTATGAAAAATTCTTTGCCATTTTTCATTTGAAAGTTTTTGGCAACCAAATATAAAAAACAAGCAATCATAAAATATATAGAGAAAGGTATTACAAATAAAATCCTACGGAACAAAAAAAAGGGAGTGCAAAAACTCAAAATATAAATAACAGAAACCCAAAATAATAGCCTTGTTGTATATATATAAAAATATGGGCGTAGATTTTAAGGATTGGTAGGGTTAGGATACATGAGAATTTAAGCAATTTGTATGTTTGTGTCACAGCTACATTTTTATAAAAATCTGAAATAAATCGCTGTAATTTAAAATTCAGTCAGTGGCGTCGCAAATAAATCAAAAATTTATTGTAACGCATTTAAATACATGCATATTTCATCTATAGATTAAGCGGAATAGCCTAGGCAAAAAGAGTTGCCAGCATAAACAATACAAGGCTACAAAATAATAAAAAATGCAACACATTTGCAAGGTGGCAACTTTGGCAAATCCACTGCTGGTCATTAGAAAATTGCATGCATATATTAACAAGTCAATTTTCAAATAAAGGATTATCAAAAAGAGATGGATGAAATTTTCAATGTTAAATGAAATTTCTCGTCAACTTGATTGAAATGCCAAACTGCATTGCGCACCCAATCAAACTGACAGCACAAAGTCATCCAGCCAGTCCAACTGCCTTTCTTTTCCTTTCGTTTTTTTTTTTCAAGTTCATTGTCATTTGGGAGGGCATTAGACCCCCCGACCCCCTTTCCCCCTGCTCAGTAACGACAACGACCGCAGCAAGCTGAAAATGCCATAATCCAATTATGAATTTTCACATAAATTTTTACTCAAAAAAAGAAAAAAAAAAAAAAGGCAGCAGCAGCAACATAAAACAAAATTAATGTATCTGTATACATACATCCATACGTACATACATATATAAATAAATAAGTAAGTATGTATACATATATTATTATTTTTTTTTTCCTCAGTTTCTTGCCCTGCTCTACTCTAATACAAGCCATAATAACAATAAATTTTGAGCATGAAGCAATTCAATGAAAATAATGTCTGAATGACGGCGACAAACCAGAGAGACCAGCAACAAGAAAAAACATATCTATATCTAAAACCAAGACAGAGATGAAGTTGATGACAAAGATGCAGACACCAAAATGAAGACTCTGCAAGGGTGACTGCTGCTGGGACTGAGACTGAGAGGTTGTCGTCTACTTTATTTTTATCAGTCAGCCTCTCTCATTGCAGACATAGTCAGTCATAATGATAATGTCGCGTTGACTGCCTGTAATAATTACACTCTCAGTGCAGGAGGAGGAGGAGGGAGACAGAGGCCCCCTAAGCCCTTCTTCCGCTGGAGTCTGTGATTTTTCAGCTCGATGTATTTTCAATACAACTTGGTACATATATATTTTTCTTTTTTTGGTGGAAGGGAGCAATGCTCTCTGGTTTGGTTGACGTCTACATAAAGCGCCGAAACAACGCGTCAGGCACGGGCACGGACATGGGCACGTCGCGTCTTCTCTTGAGTTGACTCATTGAAAGTCATCAGCAACGCCAGCTCGACTGCATCATCATCATCATCATCATCATCATCAATGTCAACGGGTTTGAGAGCCCAGGCGGGGGGGTTATGTCAATTCCAGCATAAATCTGGCTATGACAATTTTATTTTATTTTATTTATTCTATTCGAAATATCATGAAACAAGCCAATTAATATCGTACATTAAACTCTATATTTAAATAATAATTTAAAAGTTGGTTCTATCAACATTTCTTCACTCGTTCAATCAACCAAACAAAATGTATTGATTCTTCTTTTAAATGGCAACTGAAAACTGAAAACTCTTTTTCATCGTTTGCTTTCCTCAACCAGCCAAGTTCCCAGCCCATTTATTACAGTGCTTATTTCTTTTTATAACAAAAAAAACAAAAAAAAAACAAGAAAAACAGATGATAAAAATATGAAAAAAAAAAAAAAATCAGAAAGAAAGAAAAAAACAAATGAAGAGTTTTTCAGATAAATTTATCGACTGATCAAGTGGCAAGTGCCTTCAAAGTGCATTGTGGCATTGATGATGGCAACATTTCCATGTTGGGGGAGGGTGAAAAAGGAGCTCTACGATTATCAGAAAATTTTCATAAAGAAATTGAAAATCGAAACGATACGAAGCGAAATGAAAGCAGAGTGCCTTCCTACCAATTCCATCTTTCTGGAGTCGAGTGGAGTGGAGTGGCTCGTCTGCCAATGAGCTACGTGCCTTTTCAATGATTTCGCAGCCTCCCAGCAGCTTTCCAGATCAATGTGTTTTTTTTTTTTTTTAATGAAAAAGTACAAAAACATAACATAAAATAATAATAATAAAAAGACAACTGAAAACTCAAACAACAATGACGACAAATGCTGAGAGCGTGCGAACATCCTCGAAAAATTCATTGAAATGGAATGGAATGGAAGGGAAGGGAAGGAAGGAAGGAAACCTGCCCAGGACTTGATGATGTGAGTGAAAAACTAATTGTCTGCCCCTTTGGCGTACTACTACTAAATATTGAATTTCCTTTTTGTGGGCCTAAAGAAAACGCGTAGACATGCAGGCAATTTTAATTACTTTCATTTCCATTTAACTGGGGTGGGGGGAGGAGGAGGAGGTGGCTGCTTCGAAGCCTTACAAATGCAGCCACATCCAGTCAGACTGACTAGTCTGTCTTTCAAGTTGGCTGGGCAACCGAGTGGCAGGTTAGCTGATGCGTTGTTGTTGTTGTTGTCCCAAACGTGCTATAAACCGTACGCTTTATAGTAACCCCCCAAGGGTTAACCAGTGAGGAGGAGGAGAGGGGGTGTGACGCGGATAGCTTTTTAAGTAATTACCGTTTGTTTGGCCATTTGCCATTCACCTTGAGACAAGTCAGCTCAAATAACCCAAAAAGAAACCATTATTTAGACAGCGAAAGTAATCGCCAGCCAAGTAGGCAGCTTGGCTAAAATTTAAATATACGAGTACATACCTATAAAATAAAGAGAGTTGGTAACACGTATTTTCAGCCCTTTGAAACCTTGGCCAACAGCAGCTGTTGCAACAACAATAGACTTGCAATTAGGGAATTATTGACTTGACTTGACTTGACTTGACTCTACTTGCCACTAAATATAGAATTTCTCCTGCACGACTCATAGACAGAGTTCTCCATTTCCAGCACGTAATTTGCTTTGCATTTTAATGCATCCCAGACTAAACCAGACCAGACCAGGGCAGAGGAGAGGAGAACATTGTCAGCCTAGTCAGAGTTTTGGCAGCCCCTTTGGAGTTGATCTTTGTGCACTTTTATTTTTGGTAAATGTTTGTTGGTGTCGCTGTTCAGGCAGGCTGATGAGGCGAGGCGAGTCGAGGCGACACTGCTGTGCTGTCAACTCAACTTCAGTCAACTTCAAACTGCCTTTCCTTTCCCCAATCAAACATTGCCAGCCCTGTGGCCATTTGCTACCCTGGAACATATTTGCACTGTCTGGCAATTTTTTAAGCAATTTCAATTTCTTCTCCCGGAGACGAGACTCCAGTTTAGTTTTCTGTTTTTCAATAGCTCAACTTGCCTTTGCCTGTTTGCCTTTGCCTGCATCCTGTTTAAAATGTTGAGCAGTCTGCTGTTTATTTTTTCACATTCACTGCAAAGCGAGAAAACTGTGGAGCCTCAGTCGCACTCAGTCTCCAGAAGTTTAGGGATTTGTCGGCATCTCGTCGTTTAAATTAAAAATAAATTTCAGAGTAAACATATAAAAAAAGAGAGAGACCGGAACATTTGAAGCGTGGCATGGGGACACCAAAGGCGCATAAGCATAAAAAAAAAAAAGAAATGCACAAGAATGTAACAAGAAACGTGCGATTTCCCCAATACTCAGCCCGCAGTCCCCTGTCCAGGCGGCAATGTATCGGATCATTGCATAGTTTTCTATAAAGGGAAGCCATTACCATTACCATTACCCATCTGCAAGAAGTTGGAGGTGGCACTGGCAATGGCAAACCAAATGGTCTAAAAATAGTCATAGCAACTTTTCGTTTTATCTTTTTTTTTTTGGCTTGAAATACGCCGACTAACCTTGAATTTTGTTTTTTTGTGTTTTATTGTGGAGCGTGCCAAATGTCGAGCTACGCGCAACTGAATGAACTAAAAGTGCCAGAGCAACAGGAGACAGGAGAGTCAGTCCCAATCCCCCTGGATGAGTTGAGAGTTGAGTTGAATTATATTTTTAGTCAGGACAGCAACGGGTACAGCATCCGTTGCCACAGAGATGATAGAGAAGCCAGGATGATGATAATGACGAAGATGATGAAATTGAAAAGTTTCCCCAAAAAAAAAAAAAAATCTCAAATTCCACATCAATTTAAAAATAAAACAAAATTACTCCAAAACTTTCCTATGATTAGAAGAGTGTGCGTCATTCTTTCTCTGTCTCTGTGTGTTTGAGTTAAAGGGCAGACAACCCTTGAAAAATAAAATTACAAACAAATTCAACCAATTTAATGACTAAACTAAACTGTAAACTGTCAACGAACAACTGGAAAATGTCAGAGAATCCTTCAATCTTCAAAATAGGTTGACAGTGGGGAAGATGGGGGAGTAGAAAGCCAAAGTGTAAAAAGGATTACATCAAATCTGATTTGATTTGATGGAATTGAATTCATTAAGACGACACAATGTATGTGTGTGTGTGTGTGTGTGTGTGTGTGTGTGTGCGTGTGTGTCGCCGCCTTCTACTTCTGGTTAAAAATAGTTGCCAACAGTTGAGTTTCTAAATATACATGGATGTATATATGCGTAAGTCTGTGGCATCCGGTGGCAGATGAAAATAAAATAAAAAAAAAGGGACCCCAAAAAGATAAAAAGCAAGAGTGTGAAATTGTCAAGGAAACTGGAAGTCATCAGACAAAAGAAATCAGTTTTATCAAATGCAAATGAAAAAATAAAAAGAGAAAAGCAGAAAAAAATTAATTCAACTTTAAGAATATTCATCAAATTATTCTCGAATGATTATAAAATATAAATTAATTGCCTGAAGAAGATAAAAATAAGGGAGTAATAAATAAATTCCTAGTCCTTTAAAATATTTTTTAATTTTAATTAAAAATCTAATTGTAAGCCTTTTATGAAGTTTTGTAATAATTTTTTTATTATGAATTATACCTATTCTTTTTTTTAATTAATTTTTATATAATTTAATTTTAGACTTATGCATTTATTTTATTTGTTCAAGTCTAGGAATTGTGTGACAGAGTAATTTATTTTTGTTAATTTCCAGGGACTTTTAGACAGAGTAGTTTATATTTTGGGCTTAGTTTAAATGATAAGCCACAATCACCGTTTTTTTTTGTTGTTTTCAGTAGCTGTTTTCGGTTACTTTGAAAAATTTCACACTCTCAGTTTATGATTCAACTTGACCTTACCCAAGAGACGACCCCTTGTCGACTGGAGGATGAAGCATTTTGTTTATTGCTTAGAAATGTTCTTCTGTGTCGCCTTGAAATTTGTTTATAAATAATGGAAACTCAACTGGTAAATGTGAATGTGTGTGTGTGTGTGCGTGTGTGTTTATAAATTTAGTTGAAAAACATTGATGTTCCCATGCGTCGACCATAAATTACACGACAATTACCAAAAAGGCAAAATCCAAAAGCAGAAAATCCATTGGAAAGCAAAATGAATGCATTGCCCCGTCGACACTTCATCACCCGCCACACCCCCCCCTCCATCCTCTGTCAATGCCACATAAAACCAAGCCAAGCCAAACCAAAGCAGCAGTCACACGCGTAGTTTAAATTGCTCTCTTCGCAGCCGTGTTATAAATTCTTAACAGAAAGTTGTTTATTTTTGGTTTGAGCTGCGGTCTTTTTTGGGAAAATGTTCTGTATGATGTCTTTTGGAAAATCATTGCCTCTCTCTCTCTCTGTGTGTGTGTGTGTGTGTTGATTTAATTATAAAGCGTCTCAAAATCGGCGCATCATGCAGCGCAACAAACTGATTAGCACGTTGCCTGCAGCTTGGATCACTCAACTCAGCTCGGTTTGGTTTGGATTGGTTTGTTTTTTGACTGCTCGAATTCGAATTGAATTGGCTCCCACAGTCTGGCGGCAATTTGAGAGCGTTTTTTTGTTTTGTTTTTTTGGCAAAACTTGTGCCAGACACAAGCGCCAACGCCAACTTTAACTTCAACTTCAGCCAATTGCAGCACCATATGGACACCAAATAGCAAGATGTTGCCGCCACTGATTGGTCATGGAGGCGATGCTTTGATTGCATCGACCGACCAGAAATCGGCAACAGCTGCCAGCTGAGTGTCATGTCAGCATTGACCTCAGGCTAATTTTTTATATTGGCTAAAAGTAAATCGTGTTGCTGTGGCAACAGTTGCTGCAAATTGTGAGCCAAGTTCTGCACCTTAGTCCGAGAGAGAGAGAGATAAAAAGTGAGACAATCAAAGGAAATGGAGAGAAGAGGCAGATCCTCAAACGTTGGTGGTCCCACATAAACAAACACTCAAACACTTTGCCCTGATAATAAAACCAAAAGACTCAATTAAATATAAAGGCCAGCGAGTACTTGATGGCTTTTAATCAGGCACAGAAATATCTGAAAAGAAGATAAAATAAATTATATATTTCAAGGCCTGGTTTCGATTTTTCAACTGATAAAAATTGGATAATAAAAAAAAATACAGATAAGAATTCAGTGTTCCGATTAATTCAAAGATTGTAGTTAGTTGTTCTTTTTTTTCAATATTTCTTTGTGTTACCTAAGCAAATAAGCCCATTTTCTATAGATCATTTAGTTTTCATTTATTTTCTATTCACTTTTATTTGTTCATCAGTCAGAAGACATCCGAAAACACTTGAATAACCAAAAACCCAAGCAGATCCAAAGCAGCTTCTCTCCTAACTCTCTTAAAAACTAAAGGCCTTGTCAAACATCAACTGAAACATGCATTAATAGCAGCGTACAGAGCATTAACAGAGCCGGAACAGAGGACAGGGCATCGAACATGTTCGACTCGGGTTTTATTATGTTCGTTCGAGGTTCGAGCGGCTTGCAGTGACACCGCGGCAGAAACCGCATGTATCTGTGTCTGACTGGCTGGCATTGCGTTTCGTTAGGCCGTCGTATACGTTTCGTGGCAGCGGATTTTCGGATATTTGCTTGATTCCCCCATAAAGAAAGACAAAAAGAAAAAAGATACAACAACATTTACGATTTATGAGCGTGTTTTCGTGGTGGATTTCAAAAGGAAACATTTGAAAGAAATAAAACAAAGTTTTAATTTTTTTTTTTTTAAATAAAACAAACAAAAAAAAAATATTGTGTATAGTGTAAGTGTATTTTGGGCACTACATGAAATTAATTTGGATTACCAGTGTGTGCCCCAAAAGTGATTGATCTTTGATTATGAGAGTCCAGGTTCCAACTGGCCACAAGTGGCAATAAAGTGAAATAGAAGCAGCAAATTGAATTTGCTGCAAGTGCTGAAAAATCCAAAAATCAAAATAAAAAAATATAAAGTAATGTTTTATTTTTTTTTTTCATGTGAAAAAGTTATGAGCAAGGAAAACTAAAAAGATTTTCAACAATAATCCAAATCCAAATAAAAATAATAAAAAAAAAAAAACAGTCCACGAGATCAGCCAAACCAATTTCGTGTGACATTTTCAGTTTCAGAAATTGGAGAGCAAAACTGCCGCAATAAAAAATGTGAGTAAAAAGTGAAAAGTTTCAAGTTAAAAAAAAAAATAAATAAATAAAACTAAAAGCAAACAAACGACATTGTGAATATAAACTGCAGTTTTTGAGCACTTTTACTTTTGACTTGTTGTATTTTTTTGGCCACGGGAAAGTTGTGGTTTTGGACCAAATGATGCTGCACTTGCTCTGGAACAAGTGAGAGAAATAAAAGAGTTTTATTTTTCTTCTTTTTTTTTTTTACCAACAACGGAAGTTAAACTTTTAACCTTTAATTCAGTCAGTCAGTCAGTAAGTCGGTTTTACTTGGCTACTCACTCCTAAAATGCGGTTGACATTTATGCTTGAACTCCAGTTGAATGTGGGCGTTTGGGGGATTCTGATGACCTTGGCCCGCGGGGGCTTCCACTGCAATTCTCTTCTATGGTAAACCAATTTCGTAACCAGTTTTTTTTTTCTGGCCTCAAGAAATCTATTTGGCAATAAAATATCTTTTGTCCCAATAGGTTTATTAAGCTTTAACAATTTTTATATTTATTTCCCAGACAATCTTTGATCTCCCTGATGAGTGTTTGTTTAGCGGAAATGACAACAATGACATGTGTTTTTTTTTTCTTTTTTTTTTTGTGTGTTTCCCCTTAGATTTCTTAGTCGTTAGCCAGAATTCATTAGCTCAATTTGAAGTCTCAAGACTTCCATTAAAAGACAACAATTTCCCTCAAGCTTCAGCCGACCTATCCCCTCTGGGCCTCTGCCAGGGCCCAACGGCAATTTCATTTCTCTGGCATTCAATCTATCTATAATAAGAACAAGTTTTATTTTTTTTTTCTTCTTTTTCAAATACTCCAAATGATTCAACAAATGTATAAATTTTCTTTTAGGCTTTTCTTACTTGGCACCTGTTTTGAAATTGTAATAGAATTTGAATTATTATCGATCGATAATCTTTGGGAGCTCTAGAATACTTCTAGATTCCCTTCAAATCTTTATCGTAGGCAAAGAATAAAGCCAAGCTCAGAGCCTGGCTAGGCCAAGTTGGCTTTCAATTTGGCCCAATTTGGGGCAACTGCTTCTCTTCTTCTTATTCTTTTTTTTTGTATATTTTGCTTAATCTTTTGTAGCTTTCGTAGTTGCCTGTTATTCCAAATTGCTTAAATGTCTGAGCAACGGAAGTTGCAACCGTGTTGCCTGATGTTGCTTGCTTCTACTTATTGATTGTGCCAAGCATGTGCAATGCGGTATTCATAACAGCAAAATAATTTACCAGATTGAAGGGTAGGCAGGTGGGCAAAAACCTACTACTTACCTGAGTTCGATCGTTTTGACGCTTTTGTTGCTGCTGTTGCTGCTGTTGCTGTTGCCCCTTTTTTGTTGCTGCTGCCACATCATTGCTGGTAACTGTCGAAAGTTTTTTGCCTGGCTGTCGCTTTTGTTAGTTCTTTGCATGCCACAAATTATGTTTCATGACTCTGGCAAGTCCCCAGTTCCTTCTCCACCTTGTAGGACAGGCAACAGCAACTTCTTGACATGAAACACTTGCACTTTTTTGTAGGTACTCCCATGTTGCATTTGGTTTTTTTTATTTATTGTATTTTGTTTTGCCGATGCTCCTTTTTTTTGTGCTTGCCTTGGGCTGTCGACTTTTTGACAGGCATTTCAATCTGAGGCAATCCCATTCTGTTTCCATCCAGAAAGGCAATTAGCCATACCGATTTTAATTCTCTCTTTCTCTCTCTATCTCTGTCTCTGTCTTTGATATTTGACTTCCTCTTTGGTAATTTGTCATAACTTTAACTAGTTCCCCTCATTTCTATAGTTGTTGTTGTTGTTTATTGTTAATTTGGTTAATTGAAGACAATTGAAAGTCGCTTTACAGTTCATTAAGTCTCATCAGCAGCAGCAGCAGCATCTTCAATATATCTAAAAAACTCTGTTCATCTTCTAGTATTCTTTGGAACAACATCTTGTGACCAAGGGAGAATTTTCTTGTATTTTTATTGCTTTTGTCGTTGTCGTTCAGACTAATTAAAATATTTGCACTCAAATGCTCAGGCAATAAATATTTGTCAAGCCATCATCATTAGAGAGGCCATAATGAAAGTTAGGTTAGGGAAGGGCAGAGACTGAAACTTACTTAAAATAGGACAGTCCACAAAATGGCAGTCATCGCTGCACTTTGAACATGAACACTCAACAATGAAAATTTACAAAACAAAAACAAAAAAAAAAGCATAAAGAATTCAAATGAAAATGAAAATGAAAATCTATGAGCGGCATATGTTTTAAGTGTTCCCAATGACAAGAGGATAGTTGGGGGGGGGGGGCTAATGGAGGTTATTCTCTCTGTCTCACTCAGCCAGGGCTGCATTTTTGATGAGCTTTAATGGACGCCGCCTTAATTGTGCGGATTGGGACTGATGATATTGGGGGCAGGAAGACTAATTGCCAACAATGGATAAGTTGTAAACCAAACCAAAAATAGTCAAGTGGTCAAATAAACTAGGCCAACTCAAGTATCAAATAGTTTCAATTAAATTAGTAGCAGAACAAGAGAAATTCAACTTAAAAAATTCAAGACTACTCACTTTGGGATTCACACTTTTATAGCCACAGAGTTGTATTCGTTTTACTCAAGTTCCCAATTTTTTTTCTTGTCGTTGTTGTTGTTGTTGTTGTTGTTGCTAAACAGCAAATGCAACAATGATGATGACAGCTTGCAAATAAAAAATGGTAGAGGGGGGGAGGTAAAAATATTATACAAGCAGAGAACTTATGAAAATGTTTTACAATATCCTTTTTATGTTATTACAAGTGTATGTCCTTGTCGCCAGCTTTGTCAAAATGTCTGGCAACGCTTTCGTTTATTCTTCTACACATATATATATATATATACTTATATATATTTTTTTTATAATTTTTTCTTTTTTTTTTCTGTGTGTTGTGAGACAAGCCAAGACCATTTTGAATGTGCTTCGCGCTCGTTGCTGCCCCCGCAAACAAAACGCACATAGCAGCATAGAGAGTAGAATAACAACAGCAACAGCAACAACTACAACAAGGAGCATGTTGACGCGTCATCATCCTTGTTTCCCCCAATGTAGTCGCCCTTGTCTTCCCTTGCCTTGCCTTGGTTTGGTTCGGTTTGGTTTGGTTTGATATGCTCCTCTAACTCCAACTCTGGGTGGTTTTTGGGCTTTGCCTTTGCCTGACGGAAGTGACAGTTGAACATTCATTCATTCGTTACACAACGGGGCCCCCTCTCCCTCCGCCCCAGTGCCATTATTGCCACCCCAAAAAAGTTGTCAAGATGTAGACGCAAAAATCAAGCGAAAGGCAAAGGCAAATGCCAACCAACACATAAAGGAAAAGCTTGACGGGCAACCAAAGGAAAAATTCTATGGCAATTTGGCGGGTATACTTGTGCACGTATGTATGTATGTGTGTGCTTTGTTCGTCCTTCGTCCTTTGACGGAACACACACAACGCAATGACTGAGCGGAAGTTTTTTGGAAGCGCATAAAATTATTATGGAGTCGTCTTCAATTTTTCCTCGTCGTCTTCGTTGTTGTTGTTGTTGGGGCGTCAATTGCGCGACGCCTTCCCCTTTTACCAGGACCTTTGGCTAGCACTTCATAGCCTCGCAGTTTTCCTTATTCTTTTTTTTTATAGTCTATCCATCTTGTAGTATGTGGCTTGGATGAATTCACTTTTCTTGTAGTTTTCCTTCCCTCATTTTTTCTTTTTTTTTTATAGCCAAACTGGCGATTGGTTTTAGCCTCTTCTCAATTCCATCTACTCTCTCGCTTCATTTTGGATTTATTTTTTATGTGCGAATTTCATATTTGCATGTTTTTTGAAAGTGGATTTGCAGTTGCTAACATAAAAAATAAAAAGCACAAAATTTGATCAACTGCCACAAAAAATGGAAATAACTTTGTATTGCTCGAGTCACAATAAAAAAATATAGAAACTGTTTCTTTTATTAATTTTCCAAGGAAATCAGACAAATGAAAATAATATCTACTTTAAATTTAATTAAATTTAATTCAATTAAAATTATTATTTTTATTTGACGACTGCATTTCATTTTCTATTTTTCAAAATAGTTGTAAAAAATCTCCTAAATTCTAGAGAATTTGTGATTTGACTTTGCTTGAATTTAGAAACAGCAAAGCTTTTATATTTGAACTTAAATGCTTCTAGAAAATTTCTGATTTAGCTTTACTTGAATTTTGAAAGAGAAAACCATTTGTATTCGAGTTTCATGTTAAGCAGCTGGAATAAATAGAAATTTGCTTTACAAATTCCCTTCTAAACCATTTTGGCTTCGATATGGTTTAGTTTTTTTTTGTTTATTGTTTGCTTTCTTTTATTATTTTTGTTTTTTTTTGACAACCCCTAAACGCACTCCCTTAAAACTGAATAAAAAAAAAAATTAAAGGCAGCTGACACCCCCGCTTATCCAATATAAAACGAAGCAGCCACCCCCCAGGCACTGGCACTCACCAGCTGACCGGGCATGACTCATGACCACCTCCCACTCCCCCAGAATCGCTATTAACTCATTTGCTATGCCGTTTTTATTTCCAGCCCTCGTACTCCTGGGGGTTCAATGAATGAGGGCCAGAAACAGAAACTCTTCCCCAAAGCCTGACCAAATTAGCACATTGGCCAGCTGACTGACTATCTGAATGACACAGAAGGGGGTGACAGTGGCGCCCCCTGTGTTGTTGCAGAAGGCAAATTGCTTAATGCTTTTCAATGAGTGGTGGGAGGTCCTTTTATTTCCCATTTCAGTTTTACTTCAATTCCACTGATTATACTACAATATTTATCACATTTTCTTTCTCTACTTCGTTTTTTTTTATGTATTTTTTTTTGTGTTTCATATGTATATAAAAATACATCAAGCTATCCACCTGGCTATTTATTTTATTTGCTTGTTGTTGTCCTTGTTTATTTTTTTGTTTAATACAATTTTCTGTTGAATTTGTAAAACATTTCAAAGTACAACAACGACAACAGGCAACCACTTAACGGTTGTTGCCAACACATTCATTCAGAGAGAGAGAGCGCTCTTGTCATTTTCCCCCCTCCTCCCCGCACCCAACCCCTTTTGGAAAGGAGTAATAGTAGAGTCCTGGCGCTGGGTAGTCAGTTATCCATGTGTTATCCATACAGACAACCATTTCCCCCCCTTAGCCCCCCCACCCCCCCCCCTCCAATTTTGTACTCATCCCTTTCGATTCATTCGTTTTCGGTTTTCGTGCCACACGTTTTGTATTTGTGCTGCGTTCACTTTTCTCTTTCAGTTATTTTATTTTTTTTTATGGTACTTTTGTTTTTTTTGTTTTTTTTGTTTTTTTATTGTATCGCATGTTTTCTTATGTATATGTCGCGTATATTTCACTTTTATACATTTGTCAACCACTCCCCCTTTGACTACTCCAAAAAAATACAATAATGCAGTTTGCAGTGGAAAAATAAAGGATGGCAGAGAGACTCGTTGGTCCTGGCAGACGTGACAATCTTGGCCCCCTGTTTTTTTTTTTTTTTTTTTTTTGCTTCATGACCAGCTGTTTATCAAATCCGATTACTTTTTTTTAGCTCCGAACAACCAAATATATCAATTTAATTTAATTGATGCAACTGACTAAAAAATGCAATTAAAAAAAATATTTGAAAACAAATCAACTTTTCCATTTTTAGTGTGGCTAATAAAATAAAATTTATAAAAAAAAACAGAACTAGTTGAATTTTAAAAAAGATCTCAAAAGTATAGAAATAAAAATCGTGCATTGAATTTAACACAAATTATTGTTTTAAAAATTTATAGAGCGAACGAACAATTGTCGATCATGAGCTTTAATCCCGATATATTCTCCCAATCCACTTTCTTATAATACACACTAATTGTAAGCCGTATCATTTCCGGATATGGTTAGGGAATTATTGCCGGCACATGCCAAAAGACACGCATCTTTAGATATTTTATTGACTAGGTAGTCTGTGTGTAATCAATTTTCGATATACAAGCATAAAAATTGCAACAATTACAGCCATAAATGGACATAAAAATGAGGCCCTTAGACAGAGGAAATTAATAAGGAGTAGATGGGTTATGAGAACGAATGAAATTGAGGATGGGGGGTAATTATGAAAACTGCATAAAAATGTCGATTTTATGCGAAAAATGCGTGCCACTTGCCAGGACGAGGACGGGGGCCAATAGGCCAATAGATGGGGCAATCGAGGGTGGGGGACATTGAAATTATGTCTAATAAACATTTTGTGCCATAAAAGCGGCAAAACGCGGAAGCAACCGCGACCTAACACGCCTTGTGCGTGTTTATGGCCAAGTTGAGCTGCCAGCAATATCAACAATATCAAAAAAAAAAACAACAACAACCATTAATACAAGAGCGCAGCACACAGAACAATAACCCGCAATTAATGTACAAAAAAAAAAAGAAACGAATAATATAAAATAAAAAAAACAAACCTTAAATTAATAAGTTGACTTTTATATGTACTTTTTTTTTATCTTTTTCTTATTTTTGCAGTTGTTGTCGCAATTGCCGACATCGTAGCAGTCGCAGCCTTGGATCAAATTAAAAGGTAAGAATAAATAAATAAATATAGAAATAATTTCAAATTCACCTGGTAGGTTAAACTCTCTCAAGAGTTTCAAAACATTGATTATATTTCTGCCCAGCCCACGCCAATTGAGAGGCAGAAAGCCAGAAATGCTGGCCCAGAGTTTCGCGTCCATAATAATTAGTTATAATCGGATTTTGTTTGGACAAAGTCGCGCAATGTCGACAGCAAAAGTGTCGCTACATGTTTTCATATGCTCTTTTTTTTTTATTTTTTTGTTGTTTTCATTGTTGTTATTTGTGTTATTGTTGTTTATTATTTGGCTGCATTGGCTTCACTCTCAAAAGTCCGCCCACTCCACAAATGAAATGAAAAACCATAAAACCAAAGAAAAACTTAAAAAATAAAAAGCCAGAAGAGCTGAGAGCTAAGAGCCGAGAGTGGGTCGCCATTGTCAGTTACCAAGTCCCAGTCAGTCAGTTTGACTTTTGTGTTCATTATTATGTATGGTTTTTTTTTTGTATTTTTTTCTAACACGTTTCGATTCGATTCGTTACCAAACTAAGATTCAAAACCAAAAACTCAATGCACTAACTAAGCCAGACGACGACGACGACGACGACGACTGGCGACACAAGTTGAGCCCGCCAGCGGCTTTTGGCCCCCCACACAGTTGCCCCCAAAAAAATATATACACACACACAAAAGAAGAAGAAGAAAAAAAATAAACCCCTCTTGGACTGCATCGAAATAGAAAACTCTTTATTTTTTTTTTTTGTTATTTATTGAATTGATTTGTATTTGGTAGGCAGGTAGACATATAAAGTTTTAGTTTATGTTGCTCTCTCTTTCTCTCTCTCTCTCATAAAAAATGCTGCAATGTCATCATGAGACAAGTTAGGGCTTAGTTATGCCTGTTATGCCACATACAACTCAATTAGCTGCCACTGGAAGAAAAAAGAAGAGAAAGAAAATCAAATAGAAATCGATTTTTAAGCTTGAAGGATCTTCAAATTGATCTATAATTATTTATGTACAATATGTATATGAATTCCGTTAGTCATAGATCATTTTATGGCTTGCATCATTTCTACATAGTTTTCACTTGTTTGGGATGTGTTAAAAATGTTTCTGATCGATCGATGTTGACCCAGCGTCCAACGCCATTAAAGCCAACTCAAAGTAAACGGCCCACACGCCCCATTGAGGCTAACAAAAGCAAACAACATGCATACAGTTAAACAGCCTCAGAAAATAAAAAAAAAAAAAATATAAAAAAAAAACCCACAGACCACAAGCCAAATCCATGGAGTTACCTGATAGTAAAACTTGAAAAGAAGACAAAAAATGTGTGTGGGCGAGGCAAGCGATGGCTTGGCCCGATCGATCCATCGAGCGAGCATAAAATATGTTAATAAGGCTTAAAGTTATAAAAAAAAAGAAAAAAAAATCTAAAGTCCGTTTAGCCAACAGCTTTAACAATGATAAGTTAAACTCGGACGCTCGCTCGCTCGAAAATAAAACCATACAAATGCATAACTCAACTCAACTCAGATTTGACAAAGGTTTTGAGGTTGAAATGAGTCAGTTGCCAATGATTGGTGTAGCAGCATTTGGAAACCACAAACAGCAGCTGCTGGCCAACAAATAAAATAAAAACAGTCAACAGTCCACTTCCACTCCAGTCCCAATTACTTGCGTGTGATTCTGTTTCATTTTGTATTTTTCTTTGGTATATCATTTTGATTTGTCTCATCTCCCGGCCTCAGGAACAGGCTCAAAATTTACAGTGGCAATGAAAAGAGTCCAACTAAATTATTAAGGCCATTCTAGTTAAGCTTTAGATTTAAACAAGATAATTAAAATTCGTATAGTTTTATTAGCAAATAAATAACTTTATTAATTATCCAAATCAAAGGCTTTTAAATGGTCGAAAAGAAAAAAATTAAGAAATAGTAGGCAATTATAATAATAACATAAACAATTAAATTGTTTACAATGCGTCCCACTGTGCACAGTTGGCCGGGTTTCCTGTACTCTCCTGGCTTTGCTTTGACTTGTTTCTGGTCTTTGTTCGCTCGTGTTTGTCTTTTCTTTTTACCAATTTGCCTTTGCACGCAGCTTCTCCCCAAGGCGAAAGTCAGGCAAATGGACGCATGGATGGATGGATGGATGGATGGATGGATGGATGAATGGATGGATCGGTTAACCAGCAGAAATCAGTTAAATTCAGGTGTTCAATTTGCTGATTGAAATTCTGGTCGACTTTCAAGTTTTATATAATTTAAAATTTCAACTTGGGACAATGCTTTGGTTTTGCAAAAACCAAGAAGAAGAAGAAGAAGAATATAAATACCGTTTTAAGGCTTGACTCGAATGTGTCAAGAGTTTTGGTTAAAGGTTCTTTTATTTTTTAATAATTTTATGGTTTTTTCTGTTTCTTTTTTTTTGTATGCTTAGCCTCGGGTTTGATTGTTTGACCAGTTTAAGAATTATGTTAGAATTATGTTAATGACTATTAAATCCAAATGGTCCCGCAGCATATCAAATAGGCAATGGAGAAACGCTTTAATTATAGTCTGTCTAACCAAAAATTTGGATGTATGTATAAAGAGATAAACTAAAAGAAGTAGAAAAAATGCTCATCTTTTGACAGCGGGGGAGCTAAAACTTTAGGCAATTTCCTGTACGCACACACACACATTGAAAAGTGCAATCAGAGAAGAAAGTTGACCTTTTTCCTGCCTACCAACAACAACAGCAGCAGCAGCAAGAGCAGAAAAACTGATTAAATGTCAAAATGATAAGCTGGCAGGCATTTAGAGAGCTCTTGCCACTTGTCCCCTTTGCCCCACACACACACACACACACACCTATATATATATAAATACCCTATCAACCAGCCAAGCCAGTCAGCCCTTTTATCTCAATTTCCTGCCAACTTCGACGACAACAACAGCAACAACAAAAACAAGAAACAAGGATGACAATTCATCTGGTTAAAGAAGAAGAAGAAGAAGTAGCTTCTTCTGCTATTCCCTTGGCCTGGCAAACTTAACTTTTGCTGACTTGGTAGATAAGCGCAAAAACCTTTTGGTCGAGCCAAAACTAAAAGCCAAAGACAAACTTAAAAAGCGTCACAGAAAGCCGTGTCCACTCCTGCTCCTTTTTCTCCTCCTTTTTCTCTAGTTGTGTGGACCATTAATAGACGATTTTGGTTTACTTTGGCCTGGGATTTTTGCCCAGTTCCGTTTGTCTATTTATTGACACAGAAAGGGGAGACTTGGACTTTTTAAAAATGTGACCCATTGTTGGTTTTAACTTTGACTTTAAGGACGGACGAAGGGAAGACGAAGAAGATGTTGCCTATCTGCTTGGCCTTTTAGTTGATTTGCTCTCTGGCAAACAAATTGACAACAAAATGAAATCGAGGGGGGGAGAAACACACACACACACAAATTGATTTTAATTGTTGAGGATTCCTTTTTTAATTGTCCTAATCTCTAAACTGGGACTTTGACCAATATCCTTTACCTTTTTCGAATTTGCTTTTCTTGCCCATTTTTTTTTTGTACCCCCTTTTGTCCATTTTCTACACACATATTCCATTTTGTCAGCAAAAAGAAAAGTCTCTTTTTTTTTAAGTAGCCAAAAATGGTTAAAAGGACAACATCTAAAAGAGAAGGGTTTTCTTTGATGGAACAGGCATTTAAGTGGCACAATCCAAGTTGGGGAGAGAGGAAATCGTGGCCAGTTTCAGTTAGGGTTTGCATTGATTGTAAGTTAATTTTGTAGTTGATGGCTTAATCTACTCGTTAAGCTGTCGAAAGTGTCTTTGATTTATCGAACAGTAGATATACAATACAAATACAATGACAGTTAAAGTAACTTGGAATTTAGTAGGGAATTTCATAAAATAACTTGACAAAATGTTAACGCTTATTAAATCAGCTTTTGTTGTCATTTAACTTGAACCTTTCGCTCTCTTTTTCTTGCTTGGACCAAATTTGACTCTCTCTTCTTCTTTGACTGCCTCTCTCTTTTCTCTCTCTTCCTCTGGCTTAGACAAAACATGACTCTCTTTTATATACTTTCCTTACCTCACCTTACCTGTGTTTCACTGGTATAGTTTACACCTCATATTATGTACTAATAGTTTGCCATATGTTGCCATCTAACAACTCCCATTATAAGTTGCTCTGGGCCCCGGGTAATAAAAGTCCACTCATTGGCTTCTTCTATGGGCAGGCAGCAGCTGCTGTGCTTTGTTCAACTTCATGCTGCTTCTGTTGTTGTTGTTATTGTAATTGGTCTTAAATCTTTGCAAGAAATTGGTGTAGAAAGTCCACACAAGCAAGCCAAACTTGTAGACGACTAATATTTGTTGGGGGTGAGTTGAATCCATCTAGTTTGGTGGTGACGACGGGCCAAGTTTTCTTTCTTTCTTGCTTGCTTTCGAGCCATGTGCAGGCCAGGCCATTCCATGGCACATTACAAGCGTTCAATATAAATTTTTCAAAGTTATTTGTACCAGGTGGGCCTCTTATTGATTTATGAGCACAGCGTAGACCAAAAACTGAACTAAACTAAACGAGAGCAGAGCCTGGCCCAGCCCAGCCCAGCCCAGCTCAGCTCAGCTCGATGATGTCCAAAACGAATGAGGCCAAAACTGTAAATGACAAAACTCTAACAGCAAAGGAAGCTCAACATCCGCTGCAGCTTGCATCTAATAATGAAAATATGATAGGCAAGCGAACCAAAACTGGTTTCAACTTGTTGTTGTTGTTGTTGTTGTTGGGGAAAAGAAAGAAAAACCGAAACAAAAATAATTAGCATGAGGCAATAAGTTGGCTGGTTAGAAACGATCTCACATATATTGCCAACATTCATCACAAAAATAACTTCATTGAGGTCGAGCAGTTTGCCCTGACTTTGTGTCTTTGAGCACCTGTTCCCTTAAAAGAGACAGAGGAAGAGAGAGAGAGAGAGAGATGCTGTACCTTGCAAAAAGATGTTTGGCATGCACAGAAAATGTTGCGTAAAACAAAAAAAAAAAAGAAGAAGGATGCTCACGCATTGCAGCTGCCTGTTAATATCTTTTCTTTTCTTTTACTTTGTCTTGGGCTTGGTTTTTCTGGTCTTACTTGGTCTTTCTTGTGTGTAGCAGCTGCCAAAAGGAAATCAGCCAATGGCCAACATGGAAGGGGCAAAATGTCTCCCTCCCCCCTCCCCAGCTTCCCCTTGCATTGGTTGACCAAACTAGATCCACAGTCGAGTCGAGTGGAGTCGATGCTGCATCTGGTGATGGTGCCAGAGTCTGAGATTTATGTGCGATAAGCGTCGCCTGAAAATAATTACTGTATCTGCTACATGCAGCAGCAACAGCAGCGGCAGCATTTGGAAATTGAAAATTGGAGCGGAAAGCGTTGAGCATACGAAACGGAAATGTTTTTGCTTTTTGCCCAGTAGCCAAAAGGAAAATTGCAGTTGCCTACCTGCCGATTTATATGAGGATATGAATAACTGTGCTTGGACAGTCACAGGAATCATGCAAATTGATTCGGGCTCACAAACAAACAAAAACGCGTTAAATGTTATGTTGGCGGTGGCAAGTGCTGCTAACTACCTGTAAATGCCTTAAATTAAGATAAAATGAAATACACACAAACAATACAAAAAAACAAAAAAAAAAAACAAACAGCGTGGGCAACAATCGAGCGTGTCTATAATCACTTTTAATTACACAAGCGCCATGCCCAAACTCCTTCCTACTTTCCCCTTCATTACGCTTTTCGGAGCAGCGATGACTGCCAAGAAAATAGTTCAAGTCATATGCTCCCAACTGGGCAGTAGTAGGATGAGACTGAGGTGTGGCCTGTGGCGAGGGACGAGGGACGGGAGTGGAGGCCTTTAATTTCCAACCATTTTCTCCACCTCCTGCACTCTCGCCCATTACAATTGTCCGAACGGAAACGCGCCGTAATCTTTTGCGCCGTGTGCTTTTTTTTCTTGGTGTTTTTTTTTATGGATTTCTTCTTTTATTTTATTATTATTTTTATTCTTATGTTGTTGGGTTTTTTTTTTTTTTAGGTATGTATAATTTTGTTGATTTTGTTTTTTTTTTTTTCTTTTGGTTTTATCTGTGTGCGGCGCCAATTTCCGTATAAATGCAATAAAAACAAATAACAGAGCGGCCGACAACGAAGTCGGCGTCCAAAAATGAGTAGAAGAAAACAAATTTAGTTGAAAAGCAATAGACGAAAAGTGGCGGAAGTGAATGGAATGAAGAAAACGAAAAAAATATATATAAGTTAGCTACAAAAAAATGCGTGAGAAAATTCGAGTTTAGGGCACACCTGTGCAACCACAGCAAACGCAAGAGGAGGAGAAGGACGAGGAGACTATTAATTGGATAAACTAGGATAGATGGGACCCAGAGTCAAAAAAAAAAAAAAAGTACTAGTCATAAATCGATAAAAATAAATAAAGGTACAAGAAAGTCGAAGGGATTTTAATAAACTTAACAACAAAAAGAAAAAACAAACAATTCTAAAAAAAAATCTATTAAACTTGCAAAATTTCAAGCTACAAAAAATTTTCTTTCTCTTGGCAAAAATACACTTTATTTTATTTGTATCAAGCGAGTATTGATTACTCAACAACTTTCCCATAAACTAAAAATTTTAAAGGTTATAACTCAATCTAAAAAGTCAGAAAACCAAATTTGAAAATGCCCAAATTTAAATGTATCGCATGCTACAAATCTTGTAATTATAGCATACGATAAATTTGTATTTTTAACTTGTTTAATTGTATTTTTTTAGATTTGATTTGAAAAATTTACTTGGATCACAAGCCAAAGTTATTTGTAATTTGTTAGCTAGTGTAGGTAATATTTAAAACTTGAAAGAGAAAAGTTATATTCCTATTAAATTTAAGCGAAACTTTATGATTCCCTTTCACTTGCCTTTGCAGCAAAAGTGAATTACCTTGAAATTCAAGTGTCTAATTTTTTAACCCCTAATATTTTTTTTTTATGAATTTTTGCAATATTTTTATACATGTTTTTTTTTCTCATTCACTTATTCCCATACGCATTCCGTCATCTCCCCGTGGTGTCATTCAGACATGCCAGTTTTTTTTTTTACTTATTTATTTTTTGGCTAATTTGAATGTAATTCACCACTTTGCTCACGTAGAAGACACCGCTCTATTTACAAGCGCGTTGAAGGCATAAACAAAATAACAAAAACATGATAAAAAAAAAATAATAAAACATATACACAATAAAAGCAATAATAAGTAATAAGACCCTGAAGCAATTGTTCAAAGTTGGCAGAGACAACAAAAAAAAAAAAAAATCACATATGTATATAATTTGTTAAAGTTTTGGCCAAGGCGTTGGCAATAAAACACAATGACAAATATGAACACAATAAAAAAAAATATATATAAACAATTTCAAGATGTTTGTTTAACCTTTAGTCGGCTAAAAAAAAAAATATTGGATTTTTAAATAAATTTTGTGTAGCCTACTTTTGAAGCGGTTTTCTTTAATTAATTAATTTATTTTTTTATATTTTTATTTTATCAAACAGCCACTCACAATGACAACAAAAAGAAAACCACAGAATCTAGCAAGTTGTAGTTGCTTTAGTCTGCCGCTGTTGGTGCTACTCATCTTGGACTATGGCCCAGTTGGGGCTGCTGCTGCTGCCGCTGTGGGCTCCTCGCTGCTGTATACCAACTATCAGAATCAGCGATTCGCCATGGAGCCACAGGACCAGACAGCCGTGGTGGGGGCTCGCGTCACTTTGCCCTGTCGCGTCATCAACAAACAGGGCACACTGCAGTGGACCAAAGACGACTTTGGTCTGGGCACCTCACGGGATTTGGGCGGCTTTGAGCGCTATGCAATGGTAGGCAGCGATGAGGAGGGCGACTTCTCTTTGGACATTTATCCAGTGATGCTGGACGATGATGCCCGCTACCAGTGTCAAGTGAGTCCTGGTCCTGAGGGCCAGCCGGCCATTAGATCCACTTTTGCCGGCCTAACTGTACTGGTGCCGCCAGATGCGCCCAAGATAACGCAGGGCGATATCATCTATGCCACCGAGGATCGTAAAGTGGAAATTGAATGCGTATCTGTGGGCGGAAAGCCTGCTGCCGAGGTAAGTGAAAGAGAGAACGACAGAGAGGCAACGATTGATGCAGTCAAACCGCAGGCACGTTGAAAGCACAATTTCAGCGATGGTTGATGCACAAAAGTGGAAACACTAATCAACCAAACAATGGAGACCACCCAACTAGGCTGGCTGACTGGCTGCCTGTCAAAATGGCAGCTACTGTCACAGGGTTTCTCTCTGTCTCGCCCTCTCGCCAACATGTGACATGTGATGTCCTTTCTTTCCAGTCACTCACTAACTAACTCTGTGAATTTTTGTTGTTGTATTTTTCCATAGATTACATGGATTGATGGCTTGGGCAACGTTCTAACGGATAACATTGAGTATACGGTAATACCGTTGCCAGATCTGCGACGCTACACGGCCAAATCGGTGCTGCGGCTGATGCCCAAAAAGGAGCACCACAACACAAATTTCACGTGCCAGGCACAGAATACGGCTGACCGCACCTACCGTTCAGCCAAAATACGTGTCGAGGTAAGTTACAGTTACCGTTACCGTTACCCTTTTCTCCATCTCCATTTTGTTGATTTGTTTTTTGTTGTTGTTGTCAATGGTGGAATGGCGGCTCATTCAGGTCACAGTTTTCAGGACACAAATTGCCAAGTTTGAGCCAAAAACAAAAAAAAAACGTACACGCAACGAAAGGTAATTGTGGACAGTGGTCGATGGCTCAAACTGCTGATAGTCCTCCATATTCATCCTGCCATCGTCATGGTATTCATTTTACGTGATGCTGAAAACGCATCTCTGCACATCCTTGGCTCCATTTTTATGAATGGCCTTTTCGATACTCATAGACATCAAGTGAAAATGATTGCGATAGTTTACACACAGTTAAAGCAAACTAAAATCGAATCCAGTCAGGCGACTTTAATTCTTATCCCATGCATATTTCTATTTACAGGTCAAATATGCCCCTAAAGTTAAGGTAAATGTCATTGGCACTGGCATTGGTAGTAATGGTAATTCTGTTACTGCTCTCGGCATTACCAATATCTTTGCAACTGGTCAGCGGATTGTGGAGCATTCGCAGGTGCGACTCGAGTGCCGAGCGGATGCCAATCCAAGTGATGTCCGTTATCGCTGGTACATCAACGATGAGCCAATTATAGGCGGTCAAAAAACTGAAATGGTAAGTTCAGCAGCATCCCCTTTTCTATTTTTTTTTTTTATTTATTTGACGACGGTGTTCCTACAACGATTATTGTGCAATAGAAAAAGACCAAGGCAGCAGCAGTTGTTGGGGCCACATTCCTGCGCATAATTAGAGCAGCAACCTGCCTGCCTGCCTGATTTTAAATTGTTGTATTGTATAATAGCTCGGCTAGCTCAGTGAGGCGGACAGGCGGGCAGACACTTTGTCATGGCAATTACTGTACAAACAACCAGTTCTTCAATTTCTGTGGCCGGTTATCAAAGCGGCTATTACATTGCTTCTATTTTGTTCCCATCATTTACTAATATGTTCCCTCCCTCTCACTCTCTTTCTCTTTCCCTGTGTCATTCTCCCAGGTTATACGCAATGTGACGAGGAAATTTCATGATGCCATTGTCAAGTGTGAAGTCCAAAACTCGGTGGGTAAAAGTGAGGATAGCGAAACCTTGGACATAAGTTGTAAGTTGCATATTGGCCAGAGAATTCCATGTATCCTTATAATCCCTTTTCATTGCCAGATGCGCCCAGTTTCAAGCAACGTCCGCAGTCGATTGAGGCTGATGTTGGCAGTATAGTCTCACTGAACTGTGAGGTGGATAGCAATCCCCAGCCGGACATTGTTTGGATACAACATCCCAGCGATAGGGTAAGGCAAATAAATAGCCAGACTCGCATTTGCCAGCTTCTAATTCAAGCTCGTTTTATCTCCATCGTTTGATCTTTGTAGGTTGTTGGCACCAGTTCGAATCTAACGTTTAGCGTTAGCAACGAAACCGCCGGCAGATATTACTGCAAGGCGAATGTGCCCGGTTATGCGGAAATAGCCGCCGATGCTTATGTCTATTTGAAGGGTTCGCCGAGCATTGGTTCGGCTCGTTATCAATATGGTTTGGTGGGCGATACGGCGCGTATTGAATGCTTTGCCAGCAGCGTGCCGAGAGCTCGCCATGTTTCCTGGACATTCAATGGCCATGAAATCAGCTCCGAGTCCGGCCATGACTATTCCATACTGGTCGATGCCGTACCAGGCGGTGTCAAATCTACGCTCATCATACGCGACAGTCAGGCCTATCATTATGGCAAATACAATTGTACAGTGGTCAATGATTATGGCAACGATGTGGCCGAAATTCAGTTGCAAGCACAAAGTAAGTTTATTAATTCTATTGTAGCAATTTTTCACTATATTTTTATTTTTTATTTATTTATAATTTTTTCTTTTCTTTTTTGCTTACGTTTATTTAATGCAGAAAGTGTTCCATTGTTAATGACCATTGTGGGTGGCATCTCGGCCATGGTCATTTTAATGATACTCACCATTTTGATAATTGTGTATTTTAAATGCAAAAAACGGCCCAAATTGCCACCGGCCGATGTCATAAGTGAGCATCAGATAACCAAGAATGGCGGTGTTTCCTGCAAATTGGAGCCCGGCGATCGCACCTCAAATTACAGTGATCTCAAGGTGGATATTTCAGGTGGCTATGTCCCCTATGGCGATTACAGCACACATTATAGCCCACCGCCCCAGTATTTGACCACCTGTTCGACCAAGTCCAATGGCAGTTCAACCATACTCCAAAACAACCATCAAAATCAATTGCAGCTCCAGCAACAACAACAGCAGCAGCAACAAAATCAACAGCACCATCACCAACAGCAGCAGTCACAATTATCCCAGCTGTCCCAGCAGTCCCAGCAACCGCTGCCCACCCAAAGTGTCCCCATGACCTTTCTGACCAACAGCAGCGGCGGCAGCCTCTCTGGCAGCATAATTGGCTCAAGGGAAATACGCCAGGACAATGGTCTGCCCAGTCTACAGTCCACAACGGCCTCAGTGGTAAGCTCTTCGCCTAATGGCAGCTGCAGTAATCAGAGCACGGCCACAACCACTCATGTGGTGCCGGTGCAAGTGCCCAGTGCCATGGCTCTGAGTGTGGATCCACGTTACAGTGCCATTTATGGTAATCCCTATTTGCGGACTTCCAACTCCTCGCTCTTGCCGCCACCCACGGCTGTCTAAGAGTCTGGTGTGGCAAGGCGTGGTGTGGTTTAGAAGCCAGGTGGAACAGTTAATATCTTCACAATCACCAATAGAAACCACCAACAAGCATCACCACTAAGACTGATCTCAATATCAATATCAATATCAAGGACAAGAACTGTTCCCAGCTATCCAGTCAGCTTCTTAACTATCAACATCGTCATTGTCACCACCAACCACCATTGAATTCCCCATCATCCAATCATTTGAGGTTGGGTAAGTTTGTGGAATCTTTGAAAAGTTTTTAGCAACCAAAAATTCGCAGTTTATGGTAACTTTATGAATTAGTTTAGAAAGCTCCCTGAAAAATCCCGCCCCCTCCCCTTCCCCCCCTCTGCCTACTTACACAACTAGGCATCTTAATCTATATATATATATATATATATATAAATACGTATATCTACAATATCGCATATGGTACTTATAAGTCTACAAG
>JAWNPY010000181.1:0-33863 GCA_035078625.1 Scaptodrosophila scaptomyzoidea
TGGCAAGTTTATTCAGTTGGTTTCAAAAAAAAAAAAAAAAAAAAAACACAAGGATAAAAAAATACAAGGAAAAAGAAACAAAAAACCAAAAAAAAAAAAAAAAGAAAAAAAAAAACAATTAAAAATACTAACAACAAAATTAAGTGGCAGTTTTTATTTTTTTCTTTGCAGCTATAAATTAAAACAATCGAATTAGTTACATAAATGGGTAAGAATTCCTTGACTATTCCAATTCTACTTTATTAATTATTCCTGCTCCGGGCTCTGTACAAAGTTAAAAAATGCTTAAAAAATGTTTAAAATAATTTTTCAAGTATTTTTTCTGAACTCAAAATATAAAAACGTTTAAGAAATTAATTAATTTGTATGGCAAAATAGCTAAATAAACTCTACAATTTTTAACAATGGTAAGTATAGTTATATAATTTGAAATATGTCTTTTTTATTATTTTTTTTTAAATAAAATCAAAGCAGACTTTGAATTTTACATATCATTTTATTGTATCGTTAGTGCTCCCCTAAATAAAAGTGTTTATATTCAGTCGTTGCGAAATATGGAATTAAATTCGATAACCAAAGACGAACAAATACAACCTGAGCCCCATAGCGCCTGGGTACGCATGCTGATTCGATGCTATCGCTTTCTGGGACTAAACGCCATTGGAATTGATCTGGAATATCCGATAAGTCCTTTTGAGAATTTTATGAAGATTTACCAGTTCATGGTACTCAATAATTTTCCAGCTAGGCGTAGTAAGTCTAAAAGCGTCTCGAGCATTACGAAATTAAATGCCAAACGTATTTGGCTGGGCTTGAGTAAGTCCCAGAGGCAATTATTTGATCAGAGGAGGCCAACTGTGGATGCCCTGAAACTAATAGAGCATTGCATAATTACGCAAAATCGTCGAAATTAAATAAACCAGCAAATCGGATTAAGCGCGCCATCTATTGTTTAAAAAATGTACTTTAATGTGTCATAGCGGCCCAATAGATGGCGACTTTACAATTTTTTATTTTGCGCATGAGTTTTTCGTGTTCGTTTGGTTTGGAGGCGGTGGGAGTGGAATTTATTCAGTTTGGGGGCCCGGCAACCGAGTTGCCTTTGCCGTTGCCTAATGTTTACAATTTATGGAGCTCAGAGTCAGAGCCCAAAACGCTCTCAGCCGCAGCTGCTGCTGGGTTGCCTTTATTTGTGCGTGCGCGTTGCCAATAAACGGGCAAGCTTCTCGCAAATTGCCGTAGCAAATTTTTCTATGATTAAAATGTAAATATGATTCAAATTGTGTTAATAAATAATAATGTGTGTGTGTGTGTGATTATTATGTGTGTGTGAAATTATGTGTCAAATTAATTCTAGGTTTTTCTTTAAATCAAGAAACAAAAAAGGAATTAGTATCAGCTTTTTTTTTCTTCTTGATTTTTGAGGACAACAACGACAAGAAGTGTGTTATCGATGGATGGGTTAATTTTTGAAGCTTTGCGCACTGGCGCCACTCTCTCTCTCTCACTCTCTCAATTTGAAATTCCTTTGCCAAATTGTAGAGCGGAAAGTATTTGTGTTATACATAGAACATGGAAAGCGGAGCATAATTCCGACACCCACGACAAAAAGGGATGGCATTCAAGTCTCCACAGAGAGAAAAAGAGTGAGAGAGCAAATACCGAAGCACAGTGGTTAAGTGACTAACAATTTCAGCTGTCTAAGCCAGCAACTCTATGCTTTTTAGAGTTTGTCCCACTGTGCCAGAGAGTTGACTCAGCGTAGCAGCAGCCTGGCAGCCTGGCAGCAGGTCACAATAATAACAACAAAATAAGAACCCAACAACACTTTTATTATTTCCAATAATAATTAATAGTGTTAGAAACAAAATAAAATGTAGGTAATTGTTGAATTTTGTTTGTGTTCCCAAAAAGTATGCTAAAGAAAATTAGAAAAAAAATGAACTTTGTTCTCGCTCTCTTTCGCTTGCTCTCTGTGTGAAACTCTCTTGCTGCCTGGCCTGCCATACAAATTCATTCATTCACAAGTGCACTGAAAACAACAACAACAACAACAACGCGGCTTAGTAAAAATGAGTGAAGCGTGTGCTTAACCTAAAAGTGCAAAATAACAAAAGTGTCACACACAAACACACACACACACACTTGGGCATTTAGTCTATTTAATCTTTAACTCTCTCTCTCTCTGTCTTATTTTATTAAATTTCTTCCGCATACGCAGAACAACAGCAACAACAAACAAACAAACAAATAAACAAATAAACAATGCATAGTTCCTGCTGAGTAGCTTTTTCATCGGTTGTTGCTTCGTAGCCATGTCGCTGTTTGGGCTTAGCCAGGCAACAACAACAACAACTACCAACTTAACACTGCCGCCTCAAAAACAATAAAGCAATAAACTAGAAAAGGAAACAAATTCCCATACCCCGAGAACCCAAGAAATCCGAGTAGTTAGCTAAAATTCCCTGAGCTTCCAGTTTCCATTATGGAACGCATGTGGCGTAAAGTGAATCACAGTCTACGAAATAGTAGTAATAAAAATCAACAACAGCAACAACAACAGCAGCAGCAAACTTTGGGCAGGGCCGGCGGCGCAGGCGGAACTACAGCAACATCTGGCAACGCTGACACGATCAGTTCGGCCGGCGGCTTCGGTGATGCCCAATTGGTGGTTGCGGTCCAGGGATTGGCCGCTGCTGGTGGCAGCAATGCCACTGGACGCCGTTTGGCCACAAGTGGCCAGCAGCAGCATCAGTCGAACAATTGCCAGAAATCTCTCAGTCAACATGTGCTTCAAACACGTACAGCTTCTTCCGAGCGACGTCGCCGTAGACGACGAAAAAGTCGACCACGTCGCAGTGGCATGGTTGGTGGCGTTACCAGCTGTGTGGGGGATGCCGGTGGCGATAATATGTCGTAAGTATTAAATCCTTAAAAAAGCCAAAATTATTTCAACTAAAACTAAATCGATGTGTGTGTTTCAGTTCCTCGGGCGGATTTTATACACTTAAAGAACATCATCAGCATTATCGTCATACGTCTGGGCTGCGATCTGGCAACGCTGGTCATCATAATAACGGTTCATCGCGTCGTTTGTTCGCAACATCGGCACCAAGCGGTACAGTCATGATGTATCCGAATTCACAGCGTGCTCCTGCCTTGACCAACACTGGAGCCTCGGTTGGAGCAGGAGGAGGAGGAGGATCTACTGCCACTGCCACTGCCAATGCCACAGCTGGTGGCACTTCAGCTGCAGCTAGTAGTGCTGCACCTGACATTTCATTGCGTCAACGCGCTGTTGCCAAACTTCGCATGTTCAATTTCCACTTGAACTGGGATCTACACATGACGCACTGCAAGCCCTGCGGGTGAGTTAAATTCTTCTTTTTTTTTTTTTTATCTTTCCTGCTTTTTCACGCCATAGTTTCTTATACAATATATATTGTACAAGTATATCTACCTGCCACTTGAGCTACTAGCAAAAGTGGCAACACTTGAGTGTGTGAGGCTTGCAAGTTTTTGGCCTTTTGTTCGCCATACAATCGGTTAGTTGGCTTCATCATTCAAGTGCCTAGAGTCGGAACGACAACGGTGAATGGCCAGAAGGTAAATCCAAAGTGGGTCGTCTGTCCGTAACCAAAAAAAAAAAAAAACCCTTTTGCAATTCTATTTGAGTCTACTTTATAATATGGCACCACCTTTAATTTTGTGGCTTTAAATAAGCGAGCGAGCGTGTAATAGGTTAAATGGAGCAAAGTTTACTTTATTTTCTTGTTTTTTTTTTTGTACATTTCTCACAAACGGCCTCAGCTCTGATGTGTGAAATTTTAATGAAGCGCCCAACTAACGAGCTATGTGGGCAAATCGTGGGCGTTTGTGGTTGGTTTGGTTCTTTTATTTTTTTTTTTTACACTCAGCCTTTGGTAATAATTTATTTGTGGTAGGAAAGTATAAAATCCAAGGCAAAATTCCAACTGGGACACACAATAATAATATCCATTGCAGAGCAAACAAAATTGTTTGAATTTTATTATATTTTTTGGCCAGCCTCAATTGCAACCAACACACACACACACAAAAGAGAAGGAATTTAACAAAAAAAGAATTTTTCAATAAAAGAAAATAAATATTAATTTAACAGGCTTTTTATATATCTTAGAAAATTTTGATAGTTTCTTTGTTCAAATTTAAATATTTTAATTTCAGCCTCACTGTTTTCAGCTTAGTTTTTGTACTTTGTCATTTTCTAAATTATTTTTTAAGCTTATTTTAAACCTCTTAATTTTTAATTCATTTATAAACTTAGTTATTGAATGAATTCTAAACCTCTTTACTAGCTTAATTATTTGTCCTTTTATTACTTAATTTTTAAATCATTTATAAACTTAGTTATTGAATGGATTTTAGACCTTATTGTTAGATTAATTTTTTTACTTTTTTCATATAATTTTTAATTCATTTTTTAAACTAATTTTACACCTCTTATCTTAGTTTTTGTCCTTTTTTCATTTAATTTTTAATTCATTTTCTAATTTATTTTCCAAACATATTTTAGACTTTATTATTAGCTTAATTTTTTTACTTTTTTCATATAATTTTTAGTTTATTTTTTAACTTATTTTTTAAACTAATTTTAGACCTAATTGTTAGCTTGTTGTTAATTGCTAGCTTAGTTTTTGTCTTCTTTTGTTATTTAATTTTGAATGCATTTAATTTAACTTATTTTAGACCTTATTGTTAGCTTAGTTTTTGTCTCCTTTTTTTTCTAATTTATTTATTATTTAATTTGTAATTTAATTTCTGGTCAACAAGTCTTAACTTTTCCTCACACTTACTTTGTTCCATATATTATTATTTATTTATTTATTTATACGAACAGTTTTTCTGAAATAAAATAAATCAAATAGTGGAAAATAAACAAAATAAAAAATAAAAAACTGTTGATATTTGCATTTTCATTTTTTATATTTATTTTACATATTTACATATTTTGAGACTAGGCAGACAAGCAAAATTGAAATTTAGCCTCTGCAATTACGAATGAGATAAGAAACAAAAAGCAAAAAATAAGTAAAATGCAACGGGCCAAGCTTCAAAACTAAAAGCATTGTGGATAGCAAAAAGATCAAAAAATGAGATAAAATAAAAATATGCCGTTCAACTTGATAAGCAGCTGCTTTAGTTCTGATTGATTTGTGATTAAGTGAAGTCGGTTTTTTTAAGCTTTGCTAAAAGTTGAGTGATAAAAAATAATGCCAAGATATTGTGAAAATAGTCCTGTAAGCAATATATTTATTTGAAAAATTCTTAAATTTATTTTACTTATTTTTTTTTTTTTTCAGTCCCCGCCTTAGCGGTAGCGGTAATATTATAACCCGCCGCCTCTGTCGCAATCGTCGACGCGATGACAATGAACTTTATCGCTCCAATAGTTTTAAATTTGAGCGTTTTGAGCGGAAGGAATGCCTCGATGAGCTCTCCAATACATTGCAGAAGCAGGTGAGTACAGTTGCCACATGTTGCCTATAATGATGGTCAGACAATTTATGCGCATAGATTACAATTAATTGAAATTGCCCCAAAAAAAAAAAAAAAGAGAAATTACCTATAGCTTAATTAGAAATATACGTAGACAACCGGGTCAATTCGATTAAATGGAAAAATAAGAAAAGGAAAGGAAAGGAAAGGAAAGATGATGGTTCTACTTATTTAAGGTGGTTGAGAAATTTGGTCTGGACTGTCACAGGTGGCAGACTTGGATGGTTTCGGTTTGCCTTGAGGGAATCTAATTAATGGCGCAGGCAACAAATTGAATTTTAATTGAGCGCTGAATTTGATTTTGAAATAAAGTGTTCTAATGAAGTTAAACAGAGTTTTTTAGTTTGAACTCTTGATGTGCCCAGGGCATCTATTTTTTATCCGTCCCGACACCATTACGCCTGAGCCAAGTGACAGGACAGCCATTTATCAGCCAGAGTTCCACAAATGCGCCTTAAGTACATTGCGGTCTTATTTTTTTTTATTTTTTTTTGGTGTCCGCAGTACTTGAAAATTCAATGCTCTGTCTCCCACACACACACACAGAGAAGCTTCTTCTTCTTCTTCGTCATTGTCGTTGTCTTGTCGTGTACAACTGTCAGCTGTCCGTTTCGATAAGCCGGGCAGCTCATCAACTGCCATTTCACTTGGAATCACTCAGATCCCTTAGAGAGTTTGAGCTTCTTGTTGTTTGTGGTGATAAATAAATAAAAATTTACCTGGTCTTCGTCTGCCATTTTCCCATTTTCCCATTCAATTATGCTTAGAGCGAAGGAGACACAAACCATCTTGTTTGGTTTTTGATTTTTATGGGATTATACATTCTATGTGTTTGTGAAGATTTATGTACGCTGACTCCTCCTCCTCCTCCTGCTACTTGGACTAATCATGGCAGAGTGCAAACTGGCAGAGAAGCAGACGTGTCTACCAAGTTTCGTGGCCTGTCACTGTCAATTTTTCCCATCAGGAAATGTAAAAATACACAATACAAAATATTTATTGTATTTACTACAAGTCCAGTCGCAAAAAATATGTAAAAAAAGACAAATGATATTGAAATATACTTTGGCACTTTAAGTAGTTACCAAAAACACAACAAAAAATTGTGCATATAAATTGGATTTGTAATCTTCTTGTTGCCACCAAACCACACCACCAACAATTTCAACCCAATCTCTTTGCATTAGGGTGTAAAAATCAGTTCCCATTCCAATTTTCATGTCCCTCTGGTGTTGGCTGCAAATTGTTTTCCTCTTTCCCCTAAAAAAATAAATAAAAATAAAACAAACTTAAAAAGTTACCCATAAGTTTTGTATTGAATTTTGATGGGGCATTTGATTAAAATTTATTTTGATTGGTTTAGAAATTGAAATTTACCAAAAAGCAAATAAAAAAAGGTAAATACAATTATTAAAATTGTTTCAAAAAATATATATTACATTATCTATTTACTGAAAATTGTATTTAAATTACCTTTCACAAAATTTGGATAAAGCAAAAAATATTTAGGCTTTTTTAATAAAAATATTATTAAATTATTTATAATTTCAAGAAAGTTTCCGAGTATCCAAAAACAAGGAAAATAAATTAATTTGTACTTACTTACAAATAACATCATTTTGATTAGGGCCTTAAAAAACTTGTAGAAAATTTTTCCCACTAATTAAAAATTAAAGAATTATATTTGAATCATTTTGTCTTAATTTTTCTACTTAGAAATAACATCATTTTGATTAGGATCTTAAAAAACTTGTAGAAAAATTTTCCCAACAATTAAAAATTAAAGAATTATATTTGAATCATTTTGTCTTAATTTTTCTAGTTTTTAAGTTCATTAAAAACTAATATATTTTTATGATTAAAGTTTCAATTATTACCAAATATTTAAGAATTATATTAGAATCATTTTTTCTTAAATTTTTGAATTTTTGAAGTTCCATTACTATCAAATATTTTTTGAAGGCTTTTGAAATTAAAGAATTATACTTAAATTCATTAAAAACTAATATTTTTTTAATCTTAAAGTTCCAATCAATACTAAATAATTTTTTAAAGGTTTTATAGCAAAATTTAAAGTCCAGTCAGGGAATATGTTTTTTCTTTTTTTGAAGTTGAAGTATTGCCATTTTTAGAGGATTTTTCAGTTGACTGATTATTTTCTTAACATCTTTCTTCCTCTCTGTCCCTGTTTTTTCCTTATTTCTTAATGCATCTCATCTTTATTTTTTTTTTTTTGTGTTTTGTTGTTTAATTTCCATCATTAGACATTTTCCTCAGCGCATTATATTTGATGGAAACATTTTGAGCATTAGCCTCCTCCTCCAACGAATTGCGCAGTGATCTGTGTGCCTGGCAATCATTAGACAAGCAACCCTCTCCAAAGCAGAGAGCAGCAGCAGCAACAACTGCCCATTTCCATTTCCATTTTCAGTTTCATTCATTCAGGACAATTGTTGATTACGCCTTCAATTTTGGCTAGATGCGATAAAGATGAAGGGATATCATTTTATATATATATATATTTTTTTTTTTGTTGTTTGTTGCGTGTGAATTATTGGCTGTAATAATGACAATTGCTTGTCAGTCAGTTCGTCGACGACAGGGAATCTCAGTTTTTCACTGAAATGTTGAAAAATGAGTCTAACCCCCCCATGACCCACATCATTTATATGACCAGAGAGAGTGAGAGAGAAGGAGAGGGAGAAGTGAGCACTTGTCAAGGCGTCATTTGCACATAGTCCCATGCTATCCTTATCCTGCCGCATCCTTCCCCAATTATAGCTGATTAAGCCATTGCCATTACCGCGTTGTTGCCACTGAGTTTTAGTTAAATGAAATTGCCCCATAAAACGAGTTAATTTCCGACGCCTCAAAGTTATACATATAACTATGATACTTACCCGCAAAAACCACTCCTCCCTGCCCCGCCTCTCCAACCCACACACGCACACACTTACAAGTGGCTACAAATTTAATCAAACATTTCACACACACACACACACACACACACACACACAGAGATACTCACTTTCTCTGCGCTCTAAATAATTTATGTTGGCATCCAACCTGAGCCGAGCCATTGTACAAGAATTTTGTGTGCTACTTGTTCCTCCTAACTTGTTGTAATACATTCAAATGAATGGAAAAGTCTGAGTTGAGTCTGAGTCTGAGGAGGTTTCAGATTGCTTGAAGAATGGAGTAATGTTTTTCCCACACACACACATATTATATATGAATGTATTTTATGTTAAATCTCAAGTTGTTCAAAATACTCACTACAACAGGGGAAGCGAAAAACAACTTTTCTAAATTTTAAGCACATTTCTCAGCATTTATTTGCAGTTCCAATTGGTACAGTGAACTAAAAATTCAAATATATTTCAAGAGAACTCTAATTTATTCAAATATAAAATCCTATTATTATAAAGTGAATTAAACCAATTTAAAACTATTAAACAAAAAGGAGTCTAGGTTATCTTAAGTTATCTATAGAAATTATATTTTTAAGAAATGATTTTGAAAATTTTAGAGTAATATTTTGCCATAAAAAACTGTGCTAGAATAATCTAATCTATTATAATAGATTATTACAAGTTTATAAGCATCGTTCTAAATTAAAAATAATAATAGAATAGATCATTTTCTAGTGGTACCGATAAATGGGATGAATTTTACTTTACTTTGTTTTAATGATTAAATTAAATTTTTCGGGAAGTTCCAAGGTGGAAAATCAGGCGAATAGAGATTGTTTAGGATTGTTCCTTATATTTCTAAATATTTAAAGCTTCTTTGATTAATTTTGCCACACTGTTCAAATGTTTTTGGTCTCGGATATTTTATAGAAAGTTTTTCGTTACGTAGTCAACTTAAATATGCGTTTCACTTGTCTTGCGTATTATTTGGCGCATTAAATTTATGTGCGCAATTGTGCTGAGTTGTTTCGAAACGCCCTCTTTTATTTCTTTCTTTCTACCTAACCTGCAAAACACTTTTCTTTTTTCTTTTTTTTATACCATCCTCAGCATTCTCCATCTCCGTTTTCATACCATTTTTGAATGTAATACATGAGGAGATTGCCTTTGTGTATTTGGTTGTTGGGCGTTTTGCTTGTTAGAGTAGAGTAAAAGTAGAAGAAACTCTTCGGGTTTCCTTTTTACCATATCTACATATATGGGGGGGATTCATTTACAACAGTTATATGTCTATGGTTATGGTTACACCTTCAGCGCAACAATATTTCTCGAGTACTGTTTGCAAATTGGCAATGAAGAGAGAGAGAGCGAGAGGATGGGGATGGTTGGGGATTTTTGTTCTTTTTTTTGGGGTCCTTTGTGTGTTATTATTCAAAATCCAGTCAATAATACGATACGCAGCCGCGATACAATGAGACGCACTGCTAATTTATTATACGAATAGTATATGTGTGAATGTTCTGTAAATATTTCAACAGAGCAGTTAAAATTACAGACGCCATTTCCCAAGCAAGCAGGCAAGCACATTCATGTTGATCTCCATTTTTTCAATTTTATCCCTTTTATTGGCTTTGCATTTTTATTCATTTTCGTTTTTGTTGTTGGCTTTTTCCTGTTGCTGCTAAAAATTCATACACCCAAAGGAAAAGAGTCAGTTTTTTTTTTGCTTTCGTGTGCAAATTAGTTTATTGGAATTTCTTGTTTGCGTTTATATCTGTCTGCTCCCGTTCCATGGCCATTGATTTGGTTGGCATATGTGTCCATTTAACGGCAATGGCCCAAGCCAATGACAGGAAATAAGTTTTATTCCGTTCTAAAATATGCTCACAAACTTGAGGATATTCAGGGTCAAATAAATAAACCTTTTGGCAAAAATTAAATTTAAATAAATTATAAAAAAATAAACAAATTAAAATACTAAGCAGTTTTTGACTTTTAAAAATATATAGGACTTGTTTTATTGAATATTTCTTAAAGAATCATTAAATTCCTTGTAGGTTGACAAAGTTCTAATTAAGACAAAACCTCTCATAACTTGTTTAATTTATAATATTGTATTATTTTATTTTGTTTTGCCATTTAAACTGTTTGTGAGAGAGCCAACTGAGAGAGAGAAGCGACAGCGACAACGACAACGCAAACTCAACAAGAAGACTATTAAAATTTTAATGAAAATGAAATCCATGGGGACGGGTAAAAGGGCCAACCAACTAACCAGCCAGTCAGCCAGCCAGCCAGCCAGCCAGCCAGCCAGCCAGCCAACCAATTTTATAAAATTGTACCACAAACGTATAGGAGATGACGATGACTCACAATACAATAGGTTGTATTTGTACATGGATTCTCGTTGGGGCGATGGGGATAGTTGTGCGAAATAATAATGAAACGTTGTAAGCTTTTAGGCCCTTGACAGTGATGTGTGGAGAGAAGCTTTGTGCGTGCAACTGCCATATCAATATTAGGAATAAAGTGTAGGGGATCTACATATATTAGAGATATATGTGTAGTTCATAGAGAAACCAACACGCAAACTAACCAAGTGAGGGTGGCCACTTTTCTTCTTCTTGTTCTTGTTCTTTTCTCTTTAGTTTTGAAGTTGTTGTATAAAAAATTATAAAGGTGACCTGCCACTTGTTTAATTAGTTGCTGCTGCTGGAAAGTCTAGTAGAGCATATATAAAACTTTTCACTTGTGTAAGTTTCAAGTTGAGCCCCAGTTTAAATAATTTTTGTGCTTTACTCATAAAGCGAAAACAACAAGAACAAACAAAAAAAAAAATCCTTACGTGCTGGCAACCCCCAGAAATTGTGCCGCCTTCTGCTCTCCAGTGCAACTCTGCGGTATTTTGTTTGGGGTTGAGGCGCACTTTGCTCGCGGCACAACACAAATCCGTTAAAATTTATGGCGTGTCATTGTTTTGGCATAAAATTAAGTGAGTGCAGTGGGACACACAGTGGGAATGGAGCGGAATGGGGCGGTATGGGTGGTGGGAATGGCGTTGGAATGATGATGAGCAGAAATAAACATGCACAGACATGTTTGTGCATGTGCAAATGATTGCAGCAATTTTACTTGTTTTGTTGTAATTAAACGAGAGAGAAGCAGATTCACAATGTTAATGAAATTTCACACTACTTACCGATGACTGACTGATAGACTCTCTGTTCTGTTCATAATGGGCAAATTCATCTTCATAATGTCGCTACATGGTAAATGTAATTCATAAAATTCATAAGCGCCTTTAATTTATGAAACCTCAAACCTCAAACCTTTAGATCTTTTCTCTTTTCTTCTTTTTTTTTTGTTTTTTTTTTTTTTGTTAAAACGCCCCCAAGCTTGTTGGCTGCCTTTCCGTTTTGCCTCGGCTTCTGTAATTTTAATTAATGCGGATGCTAAACGAATGCTAAACGTGGCCAACAAAAAACAAAGAAAAAAAAGAATACTTGGAATAGAAGAAAACTGAAGAAGAATAGCCAAAGAAAAATCACTGAAAAGAAATAAAATCCTCACACAGACAATGAGCATAAAAAGTTGAGAATTACTGGGAGACTGGGAATTTCTGGGGTTTATCATATTTATCCATTTGCATGTGAAAGGCATCGGAGTTGGTTGCTTGACAGTTTTAATTTGCTGCCTTTTTTTTGTTTTATTTTGGTTATTTGAACCCATCACAAAAAAAAAAAAGTTTTTTGTATTATTCTTTAACAGCTTCTTGGGTTTGGCAAGTTTTTTTGTTTTTTTTCAAATGATTAATATTGCGACAAACTGGCGTGTTTGAAAAGTCTTAGAGAAACTGCGTATGTGAAAGTAACTTTTTCGATTGCATTCTATGGACTCGAATGGATTTAACTGCATGTTAATAGGTAAAACTTTTTTAATTCCTGTACAAAAAGTTTTGCCAATGCAAAGACCAAAAGTCAATAAATATTTACTAGAAAAAGGCGTACACAAATGGAGGTTTCACTTGACTTAAAGGCTATGGAAAGGTAATTGTTTAGTTTAGGAAAAAAAAATGTAGTTAACTGTACTGAAATCAGTTTCAAATATAATTCAATGGAGGGAAAGATAGTTTCAACTTTAATTAAATAAATCAATGACAAATGGTTCTAAAATTAAACTAAAATCAAATTTTTTCTAAGGTTTAAGGTATTTTTAACAAAATACAAAAAAATTCAAGACGATTGCATTTCATTTACTAATTTTTAAATTTTTTGGAAATAAAAATCTCTACAAAAACCTTAAACTGGAAATGGGATCATTCAATTCGGATCACTAAAAGTTCCTTTCCAGATTTTAAATTTGGGGAATATTTCCTGTATTCTTAGCTCATAAAAATCATTAAAAATTTGAAATGTGTTGTTTTTTTTTCATTAGAATTTTTATTTTCTAGCAAATTAGCTGTAGACACAAAAAAAAAGAAGAAGTTTCATTGAATTTAAATATCAGCCATTCATCAATCATCAATAATGCCGGCGTTGACGATAAGCGTTGCCGGGTGGCAAGTACCGTGTGGCAGGAGCCTGAATATGAGAGGCACTGGCATGATAGGCAGTGGCACCACCTGAGCTGCCGCCATGATAGCCACCAGCACCGCCATGATGTTGTTGTTGATGATGTCTGGTAATATTAAAAAAAAAAATAAAGAAAATTAGCTAAAAAAATAATGAATCCCCAAGTAAACTTACGGCAATGAGGGAGATGTGGGCAAATGGGCACCTTCGGCATGGAAGCCATTCTGATCGGCTTTGTAGTTCACGGTATATTGTTTGCCATCATCACCGGTATAGGAATAGGAGCCACGGACGCCCAGAGAGCCATGGGGCCAACCGCCCTTGAATTCGCCAGTTTCATCGCGATGTATACCATTGGCAGTATCGAAACTGCAATGAATTTAGATCGAGCCAAAGGTTAATCACTAATTTCCGACTCTTTTCGTACGTACGTACCCAAAATTGTAATTGCCATTTGCATCGCTTTGATAATCACTGCGCACAATGGGAATCTGTGGCCCAGCAGCGCGTTGCGGCTGGCCATGATAGGCGGCGCCAGCAAAACTGCGACTTGCAGGTCCTCGATGTCCTGCACCGCTTACGCCATGATAATGGGGGGCCAGATATTGATTGGAGGGGGCATTATGACCCGAACGCGGTGGCAAATACTTTTGGGACAAGTGGCCGGCTGCACAGGTGGCCACCAGACAGGATAAGGCGACAGTCAAAAGGCGAAACTACAAAAATACACAGGATTAAATGTTTTTGCTCAACACTTTTACACACACACACATTTACACACACCATTTGCATATTACACAGTTAAAAACAAAAAAAAATAGTATAAAAAAATAATAATTTCCGATTTCGGCGGTTTATGTCTATGCCAAAGATGCTGAGCCCGAACTGTTGGCTTGGGTTCTGTTTCGTGCTGATTTTATAGCCAAAGACAAAGACTCTAAACTCTGGGCCGTCTCATTGGCCCGAACTGCTGCTGCTGCTACTGCCAAACATTCCATGCTCAATTTTAATTGTTTTTTGTTCAACGTCGCATCATCTGAGATTTTTTTTGTTTTGTTTTTTTTTTTGCCATTTAATTATCCAAACGTATCTGCTACATGCACCAAAACACTTTGCAATTTGAGTTTTTTTTTTTTTTTTTTTTTTTTGTGCCCTCCTGTTAATTAATGGCCGGGACTGACTGAGGCCAATGTTTGGGCGTGGGCGCCCTCTGCAATCTAACTTGGTTTGCGGTTAAACTAATTATGGCATAGTATTTTCTGTATAGAGAATACATCAAGTTCCGGTTCGCTGAAGTGTTTGTTTGTTATTTCTGTAAAGAATTTTCAAAAAGTGAGTGCCCCATTGAGACTCATTACATGGGCAGCAATAATAAATACAAGTTGAGCTGTCAAGTTTTGCCTCTTTCTAGCCTAAAGCGTTTTTTGATTTATCATTATCATTGAGATGCGTCCGATCATCTATCAGATCATCATCAATTAATACCAAATGCGAAACAGTAGCTCCAAATTCCCCACTAACAAACAAAAGTAAAGAAATGTTTTCATTATTAAATTGTTTCAGTTTGCGCTACAATTTATGAAATGAGGCATTTAGGTCAAAGTCCATATTAATATTAATATTAATATTAATAAAAAAAAAAAAATATATCAATTAATAATTAAATAAATATAAATTTGATTTAGATTGATTATTGTTTTTTAAACACTCCAAAATGTAATATTAGCTCATTTAAATTTCACCCAAAAATAGCAATTTTTTCAAATTCTTCCCATGCCCAAAAACAGAGTCATTTATCGCCCACAGCTGCAAATTGGGACAGGTTTAAATTTTAGGATTTTCCAACTAAAGTTCTGAAAAAAAAGAACAAGAATTTAACGAAAGAATAAGAAGAAAAAGATTAAAAATAGAAACAATAGATAGTTAAACATCGCGCGAACATACATCCGCAATTATTAAAATAATGACAGCGGCTTGGTATAAGTTTTTGTTTTTGTTTTTTTTTTTATTAAACGAATTCTTGTCCAACATTTCAAATGTTTATTAATTAATAATAATAATAAATGATGAAATGATCGAATAAAAGCGTGAAAAGTGAAGCGACGATGATGATGATGACGATCATATATTAATGATAATGATTACATTTTTAGATTTTTTTAATGATGCCTTTGACTTTGGGAATTGGAATTGCTAAGAGCAATTATTTAAGGTGTACAAAAGGTCAAAGTTTGTGCAAAACGCGTGCCGAAAATATTGACGCAATGCGGTTAATATTCCACTCTCAAACTTTACGCTTCGCTTGTATTTCGCATTTTCATAGTTGAGTGCAACAGCGCAAAATTCAGCGATTTACGAAAATGCATAATGTACAGTTAGACGGCGACGACGATGACCGCTAATGGGCCATCATTAAGTTTCATTAGTGTAGACTGTACCAAAGCGGCAAAGTTGTTCGGTTCGCTCTGGTCTGCATTTATAATTTATTCAACCACATGTTTTTTTTTTTTGTTTTTCTTTTCTGCTTCTTCTTCTTCTTTCTGCTAAGCGGATGTAATGCCAGCTAAGATGAACTTGTAATTTACAATGAATTTGACACTGACAGCAATGCCAGTGGAACGACAGCAACAGAAGCAGCAGTTGCATTAAGCACAACTGTACTTTTGCAAGCCAAATCTTGCCGCCTTAAGCCGCCCGCATATAATTTCAATTGAATGTTTTTTTATCCATTCGAGTTGTGAAATTGGTAACAAATCGCAGCATAAGCAAAGCATTTGTCAATGATGATGACCATGCATTGATAAAAATAACAACGGGCCAAACGGCTCAAACCACTCCAAACTCTACGAGTCCTTGCGGGGTTGTTGCTGTCAGCATTTCTCATTCGGCTGTCTCTGTTTTATCTCGTTATTTCGTTTTCTTTTGAACTTTCTGTTTCCTTCTCTGCTTTATTTAAAGCCAAAAATGTCAAATTCAGCTATTTGTTTAATTGAAAATAAAATAAGGCAACAAGAAAAACAAGCAATGAGAGAAACAAATAAAGAAAATGTCGCGTGCCTTGTGACAAAATGTTAAGTCTTTTTTTTTTTTATGGAACTTCCCCCCATTCCTTTTCTCGCACAAGTCAAATTGTTATGTCATTATTTTAAATGAGATTTTCCTGCTCTAAATTATCCAATTCCCAACCAACTGTTTTTTTTTCTATTTTTTTTTTTTTTAGCTTCTGCTTTTTGTCATATGTGCGTGATTTGTATGTTAATTTGTGGGACGAAAAATAAAAAAAAAAAAAAAACTTGGTGTTTGGGATGATATAAAAGCTTAATAAGTAAACCATTCGAATGAAATTTTTAATATAATCCAGAAAAAAAACGTACAAAAATCTTAAAAGAACAAAATGCTAAAAATCCATTTTTTTTTGAATATCCAAAGTAGGAATATCTTTCAGTTTTATTTTATTTCTTATTTATATTCTATTTATAAAGACTTTAAATTTTATTGTAGTTAAAATATTTAATTATATACCTGTAATTCTGAAAAACTTCACAAAACAATCCTTAAAAAAAATAGTCAATTTATCTGAAGTGTTTTTCCGTAAAACATTTTATAATTCTGGTAAAATTCCCAAAAATCCTTAGAAAAAATACTAAAGTGTTTTTTTAATGGTCTATGTGTTTTTTTTTGCATTTTTTCTTCAAATATTTAATGAAAAATTTCATATCTTAAGTAGGAATATCTTCTAGTTTTTTTTAAAGCTATAATTCTGAATAAAAGCACAAAAAATTCTTTAAAAATTAGTATTTTTTTTGTATTCTTTTTAAAATATTCAATCATATAATCCTGAAAAAAATTACAGAAAATTCTTTAAAAATTAGTCAATGAGACAAAATTAAATTAACAAAAGTAATAATAAACAATTTTTATGTTTTTTTAATGGACTATTTTTTTGCCTTTTTCCTTAAAATATTTAATGATATAAACCTGGAAAAATTCTATAAATTAACATGTTTTTTTTTTAACTGGATACTTTAAATTCTGGTAGTTTTTGTTTTGTTTTTTTTTTGGTCCCACATTAAATGGAATAGTTTCTTATTTTTTTTCTTTGCCCTTGCCAAATGAACCAAATGATAAAAGTCAGGCTGGCAACAACAACAACAATAACAATTTGTTTGTAATGCAGTTTCTGTTTACTTAACCCATAATATCCACATCAGCATCAGCATCAGCATCTTTCCCCCTTGGCCAGCCAGCAACATGAGCTAAACAACTCATTAAGACAACTTTTTGTATCTCTTGAATTTGAACCAGGCAGGCGGCAGGCAACTTTCTCCCTTCTCCTTCTATTTGCTTAGCTATGCATATACATACAAACAAGCATATATGCTGGAATATGTGGCTGAAGCGATTTAGTTGGATAGATCCCAGTGCTATGTTTGATTAAGCAATTCCAGGCGGAAATTAAATGGACACGCAAAACAAACTGAGCCGGGAACTTGGTCTGGTCTGGTTTGGTTTGGTTTTGGTCCTGGAGCTTGACTTGTTCTCTCCAAAAACAAAAACAAAAACAAAAAAAAAAAGGGTCAGTTGGGGATGGACTGGGACTGTGTCTATCAAACTTAACTGAGCAGCGTTCAAGTGAGAAGATTAAATCGCCATAAATATTAACTACAGTTGCTTCCGTTTGGATGGAGTGAGAGAGTTGCTTTTGTTCTGGGGTTGGTCAGTCAGCCAGGAGCAGCAGGAGCAGCATCAGGATCTGCCACCTGAGCATTGAGTCAAGACAATTTGAAAACGCTTGCCTTGATTTAGCACCGGAAGGCACGCACACTACGTGCGTTGAGCCTTTTGGCGTATTGGTCACCCAGGGACCAGTTCAAGTCCTTTCTTCCCCACTGCTGCAAATCAAATGATTTATTATTTTCTTGGTCAAAAAAAAAAAAAAAAAAAAAATTAGAGCATCTTTTCGCTGCTGAATAATTGAAATGTTCTAGCCCCGCCCAATTGTATCCTTTGAACTTTTAGTCCATGGCTAATTGACACACGTAAAATGGCTTGATCTTTCCAATTCTAATCAAGTTATTATCTCTTTTTACCTACTTCACAATTTGATAACTTAATTGGTTGGCACAAATTGTGGTAAATTGGCAGAAAAAAAAAAACAGAGTAGCCAAGCCAAGAAAAAAAATTGCTAGCTAAATTACAACATTCGGTAGACTGACTAAGTACTTTTCAAGTGCTGCCATAACCACGTTCTCCACTCTGTCCGTCAGTCAGTTTGACTTTGGCAGGCCTGCCAAATGACCTGTGTCCCATGTCCTTTCGGCCAGGCTGTTATCCAAGTTGCTTTGCCTTGTTATTATCATAAACTTTGTTGGCCACCCGTAACCGCATTCATGGCATTCAGTCAACCGCGCCACCCACAAAAACTAGGGCCAATATAGGCGGTCAAAATGGAAATGGATGGACGAATGAACATTCGAGCCAAGCCGGGCAAAACAACATTTTTTAGCGGCCAGCAGCAGCATCCATCCGGCGTGGCAGTAGCAGTTGCGTTTGCAGGGAGCTTCAATTCAAAAATCAACCCCATTTTGAGTTAGTTATAATTGCCAATATTACACAAGGGCCACAAGACGCACAAAAGCAGGCAACAATATGCTTGTGCGCTCTCTGCATTTCTCTTGCTCTCTCTCTCTCTCTCTCAATCAGAGATTATACAGTGAGTGTAATAAGTTTGTGTATGAAACCAAAGTCCGTAAAAATATGGCAATACCCAGAATTGTAGTCAGAGCAGGGAAGATCTTATGAATTATTATTATATTACCTACTATTTAATTACAATATCTACCCAAAAATCTTATTAATTTGGGTCTAAGTCCTCTATAATTTGGATAATTTTCAGGTAGTTTGAAACTAAAAAATGTTTAACATAAATTTATATTTTTTTTTAGAATTTCTGAATTAGGCAAAGAAAAAGGGGAGAAATTTTGGAAATTCAAGAAATTTTATAAAATAGTTTTCTATAGTGTTCAATTTAAGGTAAAAAAAATATGGAAATTCAGGAAGTTTTGTAAAAAACAACCATTAATTAAAATAAAGCTCTCATAACCTTATTATGTATATATTATAAAAAAAGCAAAAATCCAAAATCTAATTCATTTTTCATTGCAAAATAAATTATTGAAGCAGTGAGTTGAATTAGCTTTATTTGTTAAAATAAAAATAAAATAAATAAAGTTGAGACAGTAACAGTTAGATTTTTTTTAACTAATTGAAAATAATATTCATTAATTATTGTTTTTTAATTAAAACTAAAAATATACATTTTTTCTTTTTATTAGATTTAGAAATAATATAAAATACTATTTCTAATACAGCAAGGCGCACTAGCTGCTAATGGCCTAAGGCCTATAAATGAATATAAATTTTTGTTGCAATATTCTCAGTCGATTGAAAAAGAGTAAACGCAAAACTTTTCGCTTTGACTGTGATTTCCAGCACTGCCAGCTCTTAAATGCGGTGAATTCTGAAGCAATATAGCCTGGCAATGCTGCTAAAAGTTACCCTTTAGTATGGAGTTGTTCCGCTCTCTCGTTCGTTCGTTCGTTTGCTCTCTCGCTCTCTTTCTCTCTGTTTCTTTCACATTGCACGTGTCCATATGAATTGTGCTTGGGGGTTGTGCTTTGGTTTTGGCTTTGGCTGCTGCGGCTAAACTAACTTGGAGGCAACTAGCGGCACATCCGCGTTCAGTTCAATAGCAGACTTTGTAGTGTAAAGAGCGCGCGCGTCGCCGGCATTGACTAGGCCAGCGTAAATAAACGCCAAAGTGACAACAAGAAAACAGAGAAACTTTCAAAGAAACAAACGAAAATAAATTAAAAATAAATTAACTATACGATAAACAAAAACAAAGGGCAAAAAAAAGCCATTTAAAATAAAAAACAAAAAAAAAAACTTCGTCCAAACTTGAATTTGTTTTGCCAAGTGATTCATACTTTTATGCGTGTTGTTGTTGTTTTTGTTTTTTGTTTGCTCCGAGCATAATAATAACAATTTCAATAGCTGTGAATGTTTTTTTTTCGAGTTGATTTTTTTGTAGTGCTGTGTGATCAAAACAAAATTGTGTAAGTTGAATTAATCATTTTTTCTTAAGACATATCAAAAAAGTAGGCAACACAAAATCTAACCTAAAACATAAATAAACACACAACACACACACACACACTGAGCTGTCATTGCCAGCCACAAAAAAATAGAAATAAAAAACATATGTAGGTGAGTGGTAAATTGCAAAAAAAAAAATCAAATAACAACCCAAAACAACATGTGAGTGGCGGTTTGGCGGCGCTTTCATAACATATGAGAAAGCTGAGAGAAGATGAGGGGGCAAAAAAAAAACAAATTGATAGTTGCGTTGCAATTTATTTAATAAACAATGTAAATATGGGTACAGCAATTTGCCTAGAATGTGTCACATTATAATACCAAAGACGACATTAATACAAACAAACTAACAAACAAATAAACAATCTGTCAGTCAGTCAGTCAGCCGGACTGACTGACAGAGTAACGGACATTGTTATAATATTGCGAAATTGATTTTTCATAGCAACATGAGCGTTTGCGCTCTCTCTTTTGGCATGCTCTCTTTCGTATTCACGCTCTCTGTGTTTCTCTCTCTTTCTTGTGCGCTCTCTGAGTATGACGCTGCCAAACTGTCTGGCAGAAGCGCCGTCAACCTGTCACAACAACATTGCCTATGTACCGTTATGATTGTTGTTGTTGCTATTGTTTTCTTGCTCTTGCTGCTGTTGTAGGAGCAACTAATCAAAGCGAAACGTACGCGATTTGCCAGCGACTTTTGCCGCTCTCTAACTTCGCCCCTGTTTTTGCTTCCGTCATGACCTTCATGACTCATCGTTCGAGTTTGCGTTTACTTTTGCTTTGCCTTGGCAGGCTGTCCTCCTTCTCCTCCTTTGGGCTTTCCCCATTTTTTGATTTTGCTTTGGATTTTTAGTATGTAGTTTATTTGTTTCATTTATATTTCTACTTGTATTTAATTAAATTGTCGTTTACATTTAGTTGCTTCTGCTGCTAAATAAATTGGTGCTTCATCTAATTTATTGTTGACCACCTTCTACAATTCATTAATATTGTCTGACTTTCTTCGTTATCCACTTTCTCTCTGTGACTGTGTGACAGCTCATCCTGTTAGCCGCACCTTTATAATTGTTGTAGTTTGTTGCTATTATTATTATTATTATTACGAATTATTGTTGTTGCGTGTCCTGATGACCCAATGAATAAAATGTTGCGAAAAATACTTGGAATGGTTTAGCGTGGCTTCTAAATGGGTGTGTTTAAATAGGTACGAAATTTCTAGATCATTTGCAAATAAACTGCTATAAATATAAATCAACAATAAGGCTATTAGAGCTCTTAAAAGAATTCTAATATATTTTAATGCTATAAAAATCAATCAACAATAACATAATTCATTCCCAATTTTTCTTTCCAAGAAATCGCTAACAAGAGATTCCCAGAAATTCCAAGAAAAAGAGCCTTAAATATTTTAATTTTATAGCCACATAAAAGAATTAAAAATGTAGACTTTCAAGATTTTGCTTATTTTAAATATATATTTAAAATGTTTTAAAAACAAAAATATAACGAGCAAAAATATGAGAATCATCTTTTCACTAGGCCTTTTTTTTTTTTTTAGCTATTTTTCCAGCCATATTTGATAGCTTTATATTTATAATTTAAGTTTTTTAAAAACAAAAATTGTTTCCCAAAAAATATGAGAATCATTTTAGTCAATTTGGTTTTTTTTTTTTAGCTATTTTCCCAGCCATAATTGCTAGCTTTATAATAATAATTTAAATGTTTTAAAAACAAAAATTGTTTCCCAAAAAATATGAGAAGCATTTTAGTTAATTTGGTCTTTTTTCAGCTATTTTTCTAGCTGGCTTTATAATTATAATTTATTGATTTTATAAACAAAACACAATTTATCAATATTATCAGTAAAAAAAAGGCAATAAAACTCTACCAATTAAAATGATATTAAATTCTTAACTAAAATAAATTGTCTTTTTGGAAAGGGCTTAACACACAAAAGCTTTTTATTGTTTGCTAACTTAATTGACATTTTTTAATGCTTTTTATTTTTAGAATAGCCCACAAGCTTTTTAGTTTGAGGGTTTTGTTTTTATTTTTAATGGAATTAGGGGCTAATAGAGTCAAATCAAATGTAATTACAAGGCAGACAATAAGATCTTTTATTTATTTTTGTATGTTGGTTTTAGGCATAATATTAACAAATTGCTGGCCATCAATTTGCAGATTATTTAATGTTTCTGAGAGTTGTCATTTCCCCTTAACCGCAAGGCATCAATTTACTTGACTTTCAAATGAAAAATAAGTAGAAGATGACGGCGCGTGTGTACACACATATTAAATTGTATGAATAATAAATGATATTATATAAAGGACAAAAGTCAGAGAAGAAGTAGAATGTCTGCCTAAACAACAATTGTCATCGTCAATGTTTGTGTCTGCAGAATGAGATAAAAGCATTTAGGCCTCTGACAATCACAAAAAAAAGAAAAAAAAAAGGCAGAGGGCAATGGAGCAGGAAAGCCGCTTAAATTGAGTGACCCTCCACACACACAAACACATAAGAAAATGTCCTGGTCCGATGATGCAAAGTGACAAGGCAACAACGGCAATGGCAACCACCAGACGCAATTTTAACCCCTCAAACATTTCATAAGCTTTCTTTCTTTTCACTCTAACGATTAATGGTTTGCCTTGCTGGCGGCACAAAACAAAAAACTTTTTCCCAACTTTACTGGGTATTACTAAGTATTTGTTGCTGCAGCTGTTGCAAATCTCAGATCGACTCTCTGCTCCACTGATAAATGCACTCTGCCAAAGCCAAGCAAACGTGTTGACATTTTTCATCATCATTTTGCCCCACGGCATACAATTCGAACTTTTTCAAATCTCCCCAAAATCGTCTACTTAATTCCTCTTTTCACTGTAGAAACGTTGACGAATTGGCGGCTCAGAGAAAGAAAGAAAGAGAGGGAGAGAGAGAGACAAAGAAAAACAGTGTTGAAAACCACCGCACGTTTATGCAAATGAGACCATATCATTCATTACATTCATGATGTTTAACATTTTAAAGCTATACGAAAAGTCCTCTCGCCAACCCTTTTTTGGTGGGAAGGTGGAAGGAGTTGAAATCGTTTTGAGGCTATTTTTAAAATTAAAATTGACAAGCAAAGAATTCAGAGAAGAGGGCAAAAAAAAGTCAACAAAATTGACAAAATTCTGACTTGATTTCTGGGAAACAAAATTAACAATTTACGATTTTCCATTTGGATTTCTGGGAAATCAAATAAAACAATTTATTGAATATTTTCTGTTTAGTTTTCTTAAATTAACAATTTATTTAGGAGTTTCTCTTTTGATTTCTGGGAAATAACATTTAAAAATTCAATTAACAATTTATTTAGGATTTTCTGTTTAAATTTCTTGCATAGAAATATTTCTTTCTTATAAAATTTTGTGCCAACAAAAAAAGACAATACAAGAAAGCAAACAATAAGCAGCCAAGTGAAAAATGCCTCAACCAAAAACGTTTATAGAATTTTAAAAAAACATTGACTATAGAAAGGTGAAAAGTGTGAACGAAAATCTCACACCAAGTGGAAAATAGAAAGAGGAAGAGAAGGAGAAAAAGGCCTAAGCCACGTGTCAATATCAATAAATTGATTAGGTGCGCTGGATCGATTGAATGACGACAATGCCAGTTATCTTTGACATATGAAGAATAACTGGAGAGATCTAAGATTTATATTTACCAACAAGATAAATTCACTCAAGTCTCTTAAGTTTGTGTTTGTTATTTACTTCTCCTCTTTCTTTTTTCTTTTTTTGCTGCTGCCTTTGGCTAATGTCTCCCTCAGGTAATGCCATGTAAATTGCGTTGAAAGGTCTGCCCAAACCCAAATCCAAACCAAGCCAAACAGACCTTTTACACATGTACCAACAAGTGTAAAGTCAAACACCCCAAAAATCAGCAAAAGCATTTTCCATTCTCTCTCATGGCACACAATTTGTCATTGGGCAAATGAAAAAATGGAATAAAGAATAAAGAAGCAAAACATAAAATACTAAAGGGAACTCGAGTCATTTTGAATCCAGAATTCACCTGGCCAAATAGCTGGATGAACTGATTAAATATTCACCCCTTTTTTTTTTCTCTCTCTCTCTCGATAAACTCTGGTCCAGTGCACGGCAGTCATGTATTATGAAAATAAACAAGAAAGAACATGCTAGTTTTTTTTTTTTTTGCTGATGTTTCACAAATTTTCACGCCAAACTTTTGATTCAATGTCGTTGGACTGGGGATGGGGAGTTGTTTAAGTTGTTTATTGTTTTGTCCAACACTTTTTTGCAATCATAGTTGGCCTTGACGATTCTCAATTTGTTAAAGAATCCAAATTTTTATCAAATTTAAACTCATTCGTCTCGGCGAGTCAAACCAGTAAGCATCACTCTTTAATTTATTTTAAATATTTCTATTTTTTCATTATTGTAATCGTTTTGCAAGTCAGCCTTCGATAAATTTTTAAAGCGCTGATTCTGATTCTGGCTTAATTTATACCATAATTTAACTTGGACTTTATTGGTACAGCATTTATCACCATTAAAATGGGTCCAGCTCTGTTTTCTAGTTTTTGTTTGATCCCAAAATAAAGATTATTTATTTTTTATTCGTATTTATTTTGAAATTTGAGTGTATAAATATTGCTGTTTTTTTTGTTTTTTTTTTTTTTTAATTTGCTGGATATAAGCTTACACACCAATTCCATTTCAAGAGCAATAGTTTTTCATCTACTGATAACTAAGATTCAGGGTCGTAGAATAAATGCAAAATAGGATTCTCTTAATGTCTGTTTTTTTTTTAAATGCTTCTGTTAATTCCTTCAACATACACTAATCTAACTTGATTAAAATTTTATATAGAAACTAAGTTAATCTATTTATTAGCGGTTCCATGGAGAACCTTTATTTATTTATTTTTTCTAGAAGCTTTCTTCTAATCACTAACACCAATAAACGGCCATGTATAACTCTGAACATCAATCAAATGCAGCTGCTATTTTAGGTATAGGGAATCCCAATGTTCCATAAACTATAAATTTATGAACAGCGACATGCTAAAGTGTCAAGTAAAAATGGAAAACTTTTGACTCAACTCTTTGGGGTTGCTTGGTGAAGTTTCTGTATAACTATTTTACCTTCAGGGACGTTTCTATACAATTCTGTATTTTTTTTTGGCTGCCTTTTTTTTTCTTGTTTATTATTTGTCATGTGTCAAACAACAACAGCTGAAGAAAACACCAATAAGAAATTCTTTGGCTTAATTTATTTTGCCAGGTTATTCAACACTGTTTTGTTGTTCAATTTCCAAACTTTCTGAAATCATAGTTGGCCTGGAAGATTCTCAATTTGTTAAAGAGCCGAAATTTAATTCGTTTGAGGTTCATTCGTCTCGGCGAGTCAAACCAAAAAACATCTTTTAATTTTTGTTGTTTTATTTATTATAATTCTGATTTTATACAAATTTGATTTAATTTTTTAATGAAATGAGCAAAGTTTTTAAGCCTCCAATAAATTCATATGCGTTTTAATATTTATATATATTTTTTTTTTGTTAATTTAATCAAGATGCAATCACTCTTATGAAAGTGATCAAAAGCGATATCTCTCCAAGTTTATTAAAACTTGCCATAGTTTTGCAAGTCGGCCTTCAGTAAAGTCAAAGCATCGTATATAGTTTTTTTTTTTTATTTTTTCCATGTTTTAAATTATTATTTTTAATTTCGCACCTTGGAATCGTGTTAAATTTTTAAATCATGTTAATTTTGGTTGTTGCCGTTGTACTCGGTTTAGAATGACAGTCAACCGAAGCAAACAAATCTAGTTTCCTGTCCAGTCAACGTAACATCATTTGCCAAGACTCATACCAAAATTTCGTCCTTCCACGCCTCCTGCGCCTTGTCTCATTTGCTTGTAATGCGTGTTGTGTTTCATAAAATATGTATGCCTAGCAAAATGGCTAGAAGGATGAGGAGGAGGAGAGTCCGCGTCCGTTGACAGAGTCCCATGGCCCCACATGTGTTTTATGCGTCATCGTCACCACACCACGCCGTGTTACAAACACCGTAACGATTGCCCAGTGTCTGTGTGTATGGAAAACATGTGCTTTGTGCTTGTCAATATATCAATATATATTCTATATGCCAAGTATAGAAGTAGTGGCAACTACACGGCGTCACATGTGCGCAACAAATTGCGTCTGCCGCTTTGAATTTTGTGGTTACATTTCCGTTGTTGCTGCTGCTGCTCCTTGCTTCCTAGCCAGGGGAAGATGGACATGTTACTGGCGTTGATGGCATTACAAATAGCAAAAGAGCAAAAAGCATACAAAAAAAAAAAAAAAAAAAAAATACCCCAGGTGTCTCAAATCTGATTTATATACGTTTGGCTTAACGCAAATCGCAAAACAAAATCGTATCAAATTTTCATATTTACTATGAATTACGAATTGTTAGATTATGGAAATTGCGTTGTATTTTTGTAGATTTTTGTTTGATGTTCCAGAGGGAAGAAAAGCAAGGAAAATAATGTCTATGACTCACTTAGGTTGGTTGCTTATTTTTGCCACCAGGTGGCATTATAACTTAATACCCATAATACCTGTGGACAAATGGGTTTTAGACAAGACACTTTTGATGGACATTCATACATTTAATGACAAAGAAACTCGTGTCAAGGATTACTAATTAGTGTCTGGACGTTGACAGCCATAACAATGACAATAAAGACGATGAGAATGTCAATGATGATGATGAGGATGAGGATGAGGATGTTCTTGGTGGTGGTTCTGGTTGTTGTTGTTGTTATCTTTGGCTTAAGTGCACACACTCATACGCTTACTTACTTACTAACTTTATCCTATATGGATGATATTCCACATATTTGCTTTTTAAATTGACTTTTATACTGAACAAATTGAGTTGTTGCCTGGGCTGGGCCTTGATAAGAAGCTCTACGTCAGGTGAAATGATTTTGGTGGTTAAGCTTCATCCCTGGAAAATGTTAAAGTTGCTTCGTTAAGCTGATTTAGATTTAATGAGCTGTATATGCCACACGCACTCAGACAGAGCTCTCTCCTCTCTAGTCACATTCGACGATTTGATCATTATTTGCCTAAATGTTAAATGCTTCAATGCTCTAGCATTTATCCTTGGGGCCAAACAATTCAACAACATCCTTGTCGTTTTTTTTTTGGTATTTGTTTTGAATTATGCTGCTTCGGGGGGGATAGGAAAATTGTATAGCCCTCTAGCCATATTCTCATAAATTAAATTCCGCAAATATTTTTGGATTTTGAGTTTGATGTTTGGTTAACTTTTGACGGGAAAGTTGTACTTGTTAGTATTCTTTTTTTATTTAAGTGTTGTCTGAGTGTGTATAAAAAGCAATTTCATAAATTGTTTTCCACTTCCCAACTAATAATAATGACGACGAGGACGATGACAATCTTCCTGGCTGAGTCATCTAGGCAACAATATTTAATATGGTCTCTGTTAATCGACTTGTGGCTTAGTTTGGGGGGGGGGAGAAATTCTTACCACCCCGAAATTTACCCTTCATTCTATGCATGAAAATGGCGTGAAAAACAGTTTTCCTTTGGCTTCCTTTTTTCTTTGGTTTAATTCATCCCTTCTTCTGCCTTTTGCCTTTCTGTATTATTTATGCCCATAAAAATATTATTGCCATTTTTTCGCATTTGGATTTTCTCTCCCTTACGTCCGTCCGTCTGTCTCTCCTGTCAAATGTCAGGCGTGAAGTGTTTGTTGATGTTTTCAGAAATAAAGAAGCAGAGAGAGAGAGAGAGAGAGAGTATAAAAACGGATATGCTGCGTAATTGGATCCATATGTTTTACCATTTTGAGGTTATGGTCGATTTTTTTTTTTAGTTTTTAAAGCTTAAAATTTTTCATATTTGATTGAAATGTCCAATGGCCAGCCAATGGAAATCGGGTAGAGAAGTTGGATATTACAACTTTCCGGTCACTGCATTTCTGTAAAGTTCACACACACACAAAACTACACCAGCTCCTCATCTTCTGCTCCCACAAGCAGAACAGTTTTTAAATGTTCGCTCAACTGAATGTGCAAAAAGGGTTCCAGTTTCCAGAAGAGGAAGAGGAAGAGGAAGTAGAAGCAGGCGTTTGGCAACATGTGTAGTATTTAAAAATTCAAGCGACATTTTTTTTTATTTTTTTTTTTAATTTTGGTCAACGGCCACAAATGAATTTATTTGTTTTATGGTTTGGCCATTCCATGAGAAGCGCAGAGAACGGTTTGAGTGTCTGTCTGTCTTTGTGTCTCTGGTATTTTCAAAGTCAGAATCACCGAAGCGTATTAAAAGCAACCCCCAAAAGTCAGATTCATACAGTGAATGATTTTCTCTAGAATTCCACTTGGTTCTAGACAATTTTTTGTTGTTGTCTCTCTGCCACTCAGGTGGGAGAGACGAAGAATTCAAGTGGCTGCTGGTATAAAAAAAAAAATAAAAAGGCAACAGGCCTCGACATGTCGCCACGCTTTCAACTCTGTCAGGATTCACGCAACATTTGGCTGACTGCCAGTGGCAATGGCAGTGGCAGTGGCATTGCGCCATGGGTGTTCGTCTGGATAGACGTTTTGGTTTTGTCGGGAACGCTTTAAAACAACACAAAAATATTTAATTAAAATTTATGGCCACCCCCGGGACTATGACAGCCACCGCCACCTGCCCAGCGGCCGCATCAACAGTCAAAATGTTGACTCAACTTGATGTCCTGTCCACCCTGCCTTTATGCCTTTATATTTTATACTCCCCAAAGTCTCATTGAAAAATATAAATTTCTGCTGCATACTTTTAAGCGCTGCGGTTAAAGCAACAAAGCAAAATCCTTGGAAATTTTGCTTGCTTTTTAAACGTCCATCAAACAAATCAATTGACCATTAAAGGCCATAACAATCGCCAAAAAAACACACACCTGAGTGTGCCACTCCTAATTGCCACCGCCACACTGCATAAATAAACTGACCAACTAGTCAAGTGTATTTGTTTGTTTGTTTGTTTTTATTAGACACGCAATCGCGGCATAATTGGTAATTGAAAGCCCCACCAATTTATCGATCGTCCAATCAATCAGTCAATCAATTATCCAATCAGTCAAACAAAGCCGTGAACTAAAAATGCTTAGGCATCAAGTTAAGGTCAAAGGATAAACAATAAACAACACACACAAATCGAAAGTAGTTTTCATTTCTGGTTTAGATTTGATTTAATCCTATTGCCAATTAGTCAATGTCCAAAGAATTAAAAGGAAACCAAGGAAACCCAAAGTTGTCTTTGGTTGCTTGGGCCCATTGCCAAATGATGATGATGATGATGATAATGCTCCTTTGACTCAAGGCTACCTGCAACGAGCTGCACATTAACGCCGCCTTTAAAATTTATGATATTTACTCGACCAGACACCGACAACCAGCAGCAACAACCAATCGCACGTATGCAATTCTTGAATGTCTTTGACACACTGCATTCATCCAGTGGGTGGCTGGTTGGTTGCTGGGTTAGTTGGCCCATTTGATATGCATTTTTTATAGCCTCTGATCAAAGCCAACTAAGGCGAAACAAGCCAGCCATATACACTTGGCAATCACAGCAACACTCGGCCCAATGAGTGGCTATTTAGTGAGTCACCAGGTTAGGTGGTGGTTAGAATGGATGGATGGATTGGATAGTTAGATAAGTGGATAGCTGCATATGTTTAGAAAAGAAGAAACAACGTAGATTTATGGTTTTGGCTACGGTTTATATGGGTCATTTGAAAGCGCTACAAAAAATACAATATTTAATTACATTTGATATTTAAACTTTAATCGTTCTTAAAAAAAATTCAAGCAAATTCAAAATTATTATTTTATAAAAATCAAATTTAAATTCCAAATCTATTGCTCTATTATCTTAAGTTTTTGAGAATTACCAACCTAAAAGTAAAAACAAAAAACACGGTTCGATATTAAGGAGGAAATAAATTTTTTACTGGAATTTTCTTCATGTTTTTAAAAAGTCCCAACTTAAACTTTAAAATCTTGTATAAATTTGGACTATAATATTTTTTTTGTCTCAAAGAAATAATATCGCTTAAATTTAAATAGGATTTTGAAGGTTAAAAAAAGCGGTTTTCTGGGAAAAGATTTATTTACGATCTTATTTTATTTAGAGTAGGTAAATCTTGAACCACATTTAATAAATACCATAAGCTAAGTACACACAAAGGAGGAGAAATCAAAAGTCTCTCCAACCGAGCACTTTTCATTGGCCTTTCAATTTCGAATCATGACCCAAGGCAAGCAGCAGGAGCAGCAGCAAAATTACCAAAGTTTACTTAGTCAGCGTCAGTGTCCTTCTTGCTGCTCGTCTGTTTGTTTATCTGAGAATCTGAATTTGTCTCTCAGTCTGTCTGCCTGCCTGCTTGTGTTACCTAAGCATTTGCCACAAAACTTTGGGTGTCCCCAACTCAGTGCATTAAATCGCGTTCGCCTGTCAACACCTGCGCCAACCAAAGCCAACAAAAAAGTCGACTCTTTTGCCTGGCACTTACTCCTTTTTTTTTTTTTTTGTAATTTTCTTAAGTGTTGTCGTCTGCAGTCAGCAAAGAAAAATTATTAGTAACATGTTCTGTCGTCGCTGTTGGATTGATTTTACCGCCAACGCTGGCGAATCTTATGTAGAATGCTCTGGTCCTTGTGCCTGGCGCTTCCACAGCAGATGTGTCGATGTCCCCGGGGATGTGGCACGTGAATTGCAAAGAGGCGAGCAGCGTTACGAATGGTATTGCCACAATTGTCGTGAACTTTATCGCCTGCAATTGTATTTTGAGGTAAAGAGACAAGCAAACAAGCAAACAGGAGGCAAATAAAACCACTGCTTAGGATATATTAAGCTGGGATTTATAGTTGATGTAGTTTTCTAAATTATCTAAATAGCTACTTATTAATTATTTAAGGGCAACTGTACTTTATTCCTTTGAAATATGATTTTTTTTCTGATCCTTCACTTAATTTTAATTGAAAAACTTATAAAAAATTGAGGCAACTGTACTTTTTCTTAGCTTTATTTAGGCAGAATCTTTCAATATTTGTGAAATTGGAAATTCTTGCGGTTTTTCCTCCACTTAATTTTAATTGAAAAACTTATAAAATTGAGGCAACTGTACTTTTTCTTAGCTTTATTTATGCAAAATCTTTCAATATTTGTGAAATTGGAAATTCTTGCGGCTTTTGGCTCTATTTATACAAAATCTTTTAAAATTTGTGAAATTGGAAATTTTCGTGGTCTTCCCATTTAATGTTAAATAAGAATTGGGGCAACTGTACTTTTCTTTGGCTGTATTTAGGCAGAGTCTTTAAAAATTTGTGAAATTTGAGATTTTTATGGTCTTCCCATTTAATGTTAATTAAGAATTGAGGCAACTGTACTTTTTCTTAGCTTAATTTTGAAAATTTGAAATTCTTGCGGCTTTTCTTTTGAAATTTATGAAATTTGAGATTTTCGTGGTCTTCCCACTTAATGTTAATTACAAAAAAAACTTGGCAGCTTTTTTGCCAATCCAACTTTGTTGGCCACAATGCAATATACATTTTGTTGTATCAGCAATGCAAACAGCAATCACACACACACACACACAGTTGACAAAAGACTTCCCCACACACACACACACACATATCAAAATGCATTCAGAAGAAATGCATAGACGACGCCATTTTTAATTGTAACTGTAATTTAACCATTGTTGCACACTTTTGATGACGCAAACGCAGCTGAGACCGTCACAGTCATTGAAACGGGCGGATCCGGGGCACTTGGCGTGTTTTGCAAACTTGAAAAAAGTTTATTTTTAGCATTGTGTACATGTGTGTGTGTGTGTGTGAGTGTGTGTGTTTATTCTCTCTCGTTTATTCATGCTTTTTATTCAACTTTGCTCTTACTCATACTGTTCTTTTTTGTTTTGCTTTTTGTGTTTTTGTATTTTACAGATTGCCATCTGTGATGATTACAGCCTGCCTGTAGATTTTGTTAAAAAACGACCGTCCAGTTTTGATCCTTGCCTGGCCGAGGCAATACCAACCAATCCAGAGCATTGGATAGCGCCCAGTCCACAAACCGAACTTGTAAGTATTTTTCATTAAACTTGAAATAATTGGAGGGGGGAAGGGGGGAGGTAAAAAGCAATTAAGTGCCTGAAGCAGCAGCAGACTTGGCTAATTGATAAAGTGCACGTCATGGCAGGCAACTCATAATGACGATGATGGCAGCCAACCAGGCAGTCAAATCCACAAAGCACACAAAGGCAATGCCAAACAATGGTCAATTCTATTGGCTAAATAAAACTGAATTGAAGCAGAAATCGCCTCCAAAGTAAACGCATAAAAAACACTGACTGACCAACCAGTCAGTTCAGCTAAAAGGCCTACGGGCCAAAAGGACAATAACAGATTCCATTTTGCCTTGATTTCACTGCACGTTATCTGGCGGGCGATGCTACCATTTTTTTTGTTGTTGTTTTGTTTTGGCGCATAAATTGCCAGCAATTTTTTTATGGCCCATATGAAAAAATATATACAAACATCCTTACATATTTCCTTTCTTGTTTGAAAGCGAAAGCTGTGCCTCTGCCTCTGCCTGTGCCACGCCTCCTAATCCCCCAACACACTTTACGGCCATCACCCCCTGGTGATATTCCATTGTATTGTGAAGAGTGCAACCATAAAAAAAAGACCAGAAAAAACAGAGCAAATGTTTTGTAACATTTTGAAAAACAAACAAACAAACAAAACCACATATTTTCTTTCTTTCTTTTTTTTATTAAAGTTTGTAAGCATTTTAAGGCGCAAAACTTTATGAGATTTTTCTGTGTGCTTTTTTGGGGATTTCTATTTACAATAATATCTACATATATTTTGGATACTTACTATATTTATTTCTAAAGAGTTTTAAGGCAAATAATACCATAATAATAATAGGAATATTTAGGCATAAATTAGAATAATGTTAAAAATAAGATGAAAACTAAATTTCTAGTTATTCTCCGTTTCTTTACCTGAATTGTACAGATTCTACTAAAAATCTTTATAAGAATTTAAAGGAAAGTTTTTTTAATTTTGATTCCTTTTCTCTTAAAGTTGGTATGAATTTCAAGTTATCAAGCTATTCTCCGTTATTTCTTTACCTGAATTCCATAGATTCTACAAAGAATCTTTATAAGAATTTAAAAGAAACTTTAATAATATTGATTCCTATTTCCTTAAAGTTGGTATGGATTTCAAAGTACAGTTATTAAAAAGGGGGTTTTCTAGTTATTCTCCGTTATTTCTTTACCTAAATTTCATAGATTCTACAAAGAATCTTTATAAGAATTTAAAGGAAAGTTTTTTTAAGTTTGACTCCTTTTCTCTTAAGGTTGGTATGGATTTCAAAGTATAGTCATTAAAAAGGGGGTTATCAAGGTCTTCTCCGTTATTTCTTTACCTGAATTCCATAGATTCTACAAAGAATTTTTATAAGAATTTAAAGGAAAGTTTTTTAAATTTTGATTCCTCTTCTCTTAAAGTTGGTATGGATTTCTAAGTACAGTTATTAAAAAGGGGGTTTTCTAGTTATTCTCCGTTATTTCTTTACCTAAATTTCATAGATTCTACAAAG
>JAWNPY010000182.1:0-33653 GCA_035078625.1 Scaptodrosophila scaptomyzoidea
CACTTAAGTGCAATGATTTCCCCCCTCCCACCCCCCAACCCACCAACCGGAAAAGTGAGCGGGGAATGTGTAAACACCAATTATAACCGTAAAATAAAAAAAAAAAATAAGCTCTGTTGACAATAAAATCCGACATCAACTACTTTAATCCAACAACGAAGGCAACAATAACAATTCAATATTCAAGATCTCAGACTGTTTGACTTTTGACCAGTTGGTTCAATAATTTGATTAACTAAGAATTTCATCAACTGTTTTTTTTATTTTTTTTTTATTATTGTTTACTTTCACACAAAAAAAAATTAAAAATAAAAAATAACTTGAGGTTTCTTTTATTATTCTAAAATTATAAACAAGTTCTTGATAAATTAAAAAAAAAAATAAAAAAAACTATTTGTACTACAACAAAAACATTTATAGAAATAAACCGGTTTCCCTTGGCAAATCCAATACATTGTAGAAAGAAAATGTTAAATCAAAGTCTCTGTATAAATTAACTAAACCAAGTTAGTTAGAATTGAACAAGACTTGAATGGATACATGGATAATTGTCATTTCATCATTAAGTTAATTTCAAAAACAAAACAAAAAATAAAATTACGTACAAATGTCAAGTGCCTCAATAATTTTTTATTAAAAGATTACAAGATTATACAGAAAAATCATTTTTTTTATAATAATATTTTTGTACCCACTTTTACTTCAGAGAATTTTAATAATTTTGATAAAAATACAAAATGTTGCAATGAACAAAATGCATGTGTTTATTTGTGATAAAACAAAAAAAATGTTTGTAATTCTTGAGAAAATAAAAAATAAGATATAAGTACAAATAAAAATTATCAGAATTTTATTTATTAATACTTACTGATCTGAAAATTGAGACTGCATACAAATATTCTTCGTGTAAAATAAAAAATTCCACTTCCATTTTAAAGTTATCTAGTAATTTTAGAAAACGCTTGATAAATTCCCTATTCACAGATTCCGAAAATTTCAGATAATGCCATTGTTCTTTAAGATAGTAGAATATTAAAAAAACAAAAAAAAAAAAACCCACACTTTTCTGCCAATTAAATGAAGAATTAGTTTTCGAGAATTAATCTTTGGACTCTCACTATTTAATTCTTAATGATTTAGGAGAGCTGATTTCGGGAAAAATATTTAAGAATTGCAATCTACTATAATTTCTCATGGATTATTTGGGTCTGTGTGCAAATAAATAAATTTTAAAGTTTCCTAGTCTTAGAAGGAGCTGAACTCGAAAATAAATATTTACTTTTTTAATGTTACACAATAAATATTACATAAAACCTAAAAAAAGATTTATTCGAAAAATAACAAAGATTTGAATAAGTAATTTTTTCTAAATGTTACCAGAAAAGTACCTACATATTTAAAAATAATCACACAAAATAAAATTGAGCTTAAAACTAACTTAAAACTAAAAAAAAAAACGCCCATTTAAATACAGAGATTTGGAAAAATTTTGTACGCTCTTTTAAATTAGTCGAATCTTAAAAGGTCCAAGGTATAATTTACTCGAAAAATAACAAAGATTTGGAAAAAACTGTTGGCTTAGGGTTGTCATCTTAGGGTTGTTCAACAAAGCGGGCATAATTTCGCAAGTCCAAGTGTTGAATAAAAACATAAAATTGCAAACTTCTGATGGTTTTAGTATGTAGTAATAACTTGCAGCGCATAAAACATGCCATCAGGCCCATTTAGGCCCAGTTTTTGTGGTTGTGGCCACGGTTGGCTGCCTCGATCAATGAACCAAACAATTAGAAGTAAGGAAGAAACAAAAAGTGCATAGTTATAATTAGTGTGCTGATTCCAAGTAAAGGTGACAAAGTTCAAATTTATAAGATTTGCAATTCATTCATTTCCTATCATTTCATTCATTTTTGCGGAAGTCTTTTTTTTTGTTTTTGTTTTTGAAATCAAACCGAAGTAGAGGCCATCTATTAAACCATCTAATTGCAGATTTATATCAGTCATTTCATTTATGAAACAATTTTAAATTATTTTTATTATAATTATTATTCAAGAGTTTTATTTTAAACTGTTTTCTGTTTTGTTGTTATTTTTCATTGCGGTTACTTTTTGGTTTTGCTCATTAAACCAAAAGTTTTCAAAAATTTCGTGTTCTGTTTTAGCGCTTTTAATGACTTTGGCAATTATGCGCAACTGATACGCAACCAACCGCAACATTTGGTCATTTTTATTCTAGTTCTGGTTCGTATAATTCTGATTCTGAGGAAGGGCAACAACAACAACAACAATGCTTGCTTATCAATTTATACCTACAATTTGCTTTGACAAGTGTGGCCCAAAAAGTCTTTGGCTCTTGGAAAAGCAAAAAAAAAAACAATTGTCTCAATAATTGATCGTCTCATGCTCATAACTGGGAAAACATTCAATTCATACTGATTATGTTAACCGTTTTTGAATAACAACTGCTTTAATTGAGATTGTATGAGATTTCAAACGAATGTTTCCAAAACAGCTGGAAAAACAAATAGGGGGAAAATAGAGCTTAATCAACTTATCAAGAATGTATATATTTACATATAATTTGCTGGTTGCATTTGCAAAATATATAAATAAGAATAAAAGTGAATTTCAAAAAACAAATAAAATTCTATAAATCTTTAAAATTATCTAAATTATTGGACAGCTGTGGTATTTGCAATATCTTTAATATTTAAAACTACAATGAAATAAAAGTTTTTAAGATTCCATGGCTCGATGTATAAAATTAGTTTTGTCAATCTCGCAGGTATTTACTTTTTAGCTAACTTCTTTCTTAGATTAAGAGTTCGGATCCCAAAGTAAACCTTTTTTAGTTAAAGCTTAAAAAACTACAAAAATAGATAACAACTTTTTTAAGGAAACTTTTCCAACTTTATAAAAGATATTAGCTTAGTTTTCAAGCTGTTTTTAAATTTGCAATTTATCCCACTTGAAAAACTCTTCATTTTTAGTTATAGAAATCATTTATTTCCTTTCAGTCAGATTTCTTTTACTTATTCCCACATTGTTGCCAGTATAAAAGATCAAACTAACAGCTAACTAATAGTTTGATAATCATTATTTTTTTTATCTTCTTATTAAATACAAAAAAAGGCTCGTTCGATTTATTTTATGCACAATATTATTAGCTAATTCAATTAAAATTTATCGAGGTTAAATTGTTTTTTTTTTCTTGAATTCTTTGTTTATTAATTAGAATGGAAAATTTGTGTATATTTGTGCTGAAATATAACAGAAAATTTATTTTTTGTTAATTTTTAAAATTATTTTATATAGTTATGATTTTATAGCTTATTAATTGAGTGCATTAAAAAAAAGAAGAAGAATATGATCAGAGTTCAAATAGAATGAAAATAATACAAACTTATACGGTTGAGTGAATATAAACCTAAGTGAAATGTCTGTCTAATTTGCATTATTTAATAAATATACACATAGGTAAAAAAAAATTGCTTGAATTTATTGAAAAATAAATAATCACACAAAATTATAATTATAGTTCATTTTTTTTTGTTTTTTTTTTTTTGTTTTTGTTACTTACTGACAATAACAATTATTTGATGGATTAGAATTAAATTCGTCTGGTAAACGGATCCGGTGTACTTAACATTTAAAATTTAGATAATTTAGGGAGTTTAAAGAACCGCCTTAAAAATTGAAATTGAACTTTATGATTCGTGTTTTGGGCCAAAGTTCGAAGCGGTAGTAAATTGTAGTTGACAAAAATAATAATAAAAAAAAACACGCAATCGAAAGAAATCTGGCAAATGAACAGTTAGAAACACACGGGTCATCATCAGATAACACGCAATCGCAATCCGGAGTCCCTTGGATTACGGTCCATTCTCTAATTTGGTTAATGGCAACACGCACACACACACACACACTCAAATACTCCCTCCCACTCACACAAACAAATCCATGCGCAGCAGCAACTACCTCTCTCTCCCTCTTCCCCAACGAATGAGTCTGAGCCGAGCCGGTAAACAAGGCAGCAACTCTGCTGCGACTCTGCCGCTACTCTGCGCCGACGCGTCGCGTCTCATCGCGTCTCGTCGATCGCTTGGCAGGCAGGCAAGCAGCAGTAAAGCTGACGCTGGGAGAATTAAATAATTTTCCGTAAACGCGTTAAGTTAAGCTCAGTTCAATTGCGGCCAGCGTTGCCAGCGGACGTTTCTTAGCGGATCAATTGAATTGAAATTGAAAATCGAAAACCGAAACCAAGCCAAAGCCAAAAAAACAAAAATTGAACAGTGGGTGGGGGAGACAACAAAAAACTCAAGCTAAGCAGCAGCGCCGTCGACAAAGAGAGAAGAAGTGAAGACACACAAAAAGTATAAAAAAAAGAATAAGCTGCGGCAGTGAAATAGTGATAAATATGCAAAATCCATGACTGACGAAAACAAAAAAATAGCTACGAAAAAAAAAGAAAAACAAAAGCATTGATAAAACGTGCCAGAAGAAATTAAAACGCATGCAACAACAACAACTATACAAGAAATAACACCATAAGAAATTGAAAGTGAGTGAAACATTAATTTGTGCATTGGTGTGTTATGTTTACTTTTTTTGTTCCGTGTTGGCTCAAGTGATTTTTTTTGTTTTTGTTTTTGTATTTATTATATTGCAAGTTACTTGTTTCGTGTCTTGTTATTGTTGTTGTTGAATGTTTGTGTTGGTGGACGGTCGGCTTCCAAAAAAAATCTTCAAAGCAACAACACAAATAACAAAGGCACGTGAAGCTGCTGCTGCCGAAAAATAAAAAAAATTGGGGAGAAAACAACGGGACGTAGCGAAGTGAAACACAAGGTAAAGTGCAGCGAGGTTAGTAAGTCATCGTTAACTAGTTTTGTTGTTGTTATTTGCCTAGCAGCAGCAGCAGCAGTTGCAACAGCAAGCAAACCACACAACAAAAAAAAAACAACAACTAAAGCAACATTGCTTATAAGCTCATAAACACACACATACACAAAAGCACGCGCATACTTATTTACATACATGCACAAGTGTGTACTCGTGTGTGTGTGTAGGTACAAGAAGAAATTGAAAGCATTCGGCGCCGACGCAGACGGTTCAGTTGTTTTCAATCATCTCTGCTTTTCAATCGTTCAATTTCAATTTACTTACGAATTTTTGACAAATGTTTTTTTTTTTTTCTTTCTTTGGTGTTATATATTTTATGACAGCAATTGTTATTTATTTTTGGTTGTTTAACAAATAAGAGTAAGAAGTAAAAAAAAAAATTGGGAAAGTTTTTCTTTAATTCTTTCTATATCTTGGTAAAAAATGTTCTAATCAGTTTGTCTTCCATGACAAAATAAAAACACATATTGTACATACTTCATGAATATATCATTTAAATTTATTAGCGAGTTTTGGGTGTTAAGGGTTAGGGAATTAATTCTGATCAATTTAGGAAAATGCCCTTTTTTTTAATGCCAAACTGTCTATTATAATCACCCAAAAATACCTGCAGAAATTCAGAGTATCAAAGTTTGTACCTTTTACGTCCAAGCACTTAAAAAAAATTCTTTAGCCAACTAAAAAAAACTTGCCTATTTTTTGTTTTTACTGAGTCACCCTAAGGGAACAATTTTAAATGAATTTCGTTCCCCAAATCTGTGATATTAATTAATCAAATAAAACCCAAGATGCCATAACATATGGACAATATTTATGTAGGTATATTTTTAATTTATTTCAATCTTGAGTATGAACGATAAAAAGATGGAAAAAATTCTAAATAATATAAATAATACCTATCATATATAGACAGTTTGGTGTTAAAGTGTGTATTGAGCGAAAAACCCAACTTATTCGTATAATAAGAAAAAGGGAAAACTCTAGCAAAAATTCGGTTCGGATTTCCATTTTAAATCCCAGTGGTCTTTGTGTATCTCAGGATAAAAAAAGCAAAGAGAAAAACAAAAATATGACTTTGTCTCTGGCATCAAACTTGTTCAGTAGTGTTAATTATATTTATCTCTCCAGTTGGATATAATTTTTGCATGCTGAATGTTTCGTGTTGAAAGCATTTTCTTAGCACTGTAATAGATCTTTGCGTCAAGTTTCAACAATAATACCTATTTGTTTAATTTGATAACCAATAACAGTTGTTGCTACAAATGCGCAACTGAATTTCCTCAATATTTGTTTCTGAAAATGCATCAGAATTTTCTTATTCTCGATAGCAACAATAATTTGGAAAATATTAATCAATTAAGTAAAGAAATAAATTCACATATAAATGCCTCTAAAGAAGTTTCCGTAACGCCCCCACCCCCCCATAAAATCACATTTGATTGTCAACTTCTCACAAATCATATGTATACGTGAGATTACAGGTATTGAGCAATCACAGTGAATTCACATTGTCTTCTAAGAAATTTATGTAGCCATTGTTTTCGTCTTTCAAAGTAATTTGGATTTGTTGTGACTAAAAATAAGATTTGAGTAAGGGCTGAGCTGACTAATCCCTTGGTTCTTACAATTAGAGATTTTCCTTCATGGAGTCCAACGATATATAATTAAGTCTTTGTTAAAGTTTTCCAATCAGCAAACATGAATGGGTTTTTGGTTTTTCCTCTGTAAAATAAAATACTAAAAATTATTAGTGTTCTATGCGAATTATAATTTTATTGCAATTTATACTTATTTTTATCGTTGTCATATGAGTGAGTTTTGACCTTCAGTAGTTGCTAGCAGGCTTAAAGTCAACTCAAAAGCGTTTCCTATACACAAAATGTTGCCATTGCCATTAATTACAGAGTAAACAATTAATAAGCATGTCTACGTATAGGCATTAAGGTATATAAATCTATTTATAGGTGGTTAATCAACCAAATTAAAAATGGTTCATATTGTTTTCTGATATTCCATTCTTAAGCGCGCGGCATCGATCCCTTGATTCTTGTCAACTCATGCTGACAAAGCATAGTCGGATTTAATAAAATAATTAAACAAAAAAAAACATTGATCGCTCACAACTAAATACTCTCTTTAAAAACACTAAACGCCCCATACCAAACCATGAAATCGGTAATGTTCTGGAATTATGTCTAATAGCGAATAGGAAATTAATAAAGAAAAAAAAATCTGTATGTAGTCTAAACGGTTTTGCATAAGATAATAATAAATAGGTGGGCACCTGCTAATTGGAGGGTATAATCACAATCATAAATTAGAAAGCTTCTGATAGTAAATCAAATGTAGGTATTATTAGAATTATATGTCGCTTTATTCCGGTTTCTTAATTTAGAATAGCAATTTAGCTTTTTAAATATAAATCATAAATTTTATAAATAAATATGCTCCATATCAACTGAGTCTAATAAATTGTGGTTTACCTTTTTATACCCTGTACCTAAGTATAATAGGCTATTATATGGGTTTGTGCAAAAACATGTAACATGGAGAAGGAATAGATCAATAGACCATAGATAAGATCTAGCCATGCTCGTTCAATACTTTATTGGTACTCCTAAAAATTTAAGAGGATAGAAAAAAATCGGAATTAAAATAATTGCCGTAATTTTCAATTGTTTAACTGAGAATTAGCCAACTAATCGCTTAAACTTCTTTTTTTAATTACTTCAAAAATAAACCTACCTGCTTATTTTTTTCATTATAAAGAGTATTAAAAGCTGTCTAGTAAACAATCAATTAACCGGTAACTAGCCGACCTGTTAATTGAATATGGCCAGTCGACCCGGCCAAAGCCGGTTAAGTTTTGATTTGTGATTCAGTACATGAATTCAGGTACCGAGTCAATTGACACGCGACTTTTGGGTCAGTGATAAACGAAGCTGACTGTTGAATCCAATTGGATAATCATCAAAATAACAAAAAAAAAAAATCATTTAAACATTTAAAACACATCATAAACTTGGTGTAAATGGCTTTTGGGGCTTCAAAGTGGAGTGAGGAGGAGCTGAGGGATTATGGTGTTGGGTGGGAAATACATACAAATATAAAACTACGAAATGGCAAACAAGTTTTCAATTTTTTTATGTGTGATTTTTAAATTAGTTAGCATCAAGTTTTCTGTTTTTTTTTTTTTTAATTCAAAAACTCACGGCCAAGGTCGAAATAGAAATAGTTATAACGGATATCTATGTATAGATAGATAAATATACCACAAATAATAACAAAAATATCATCATCATCATCATCAATAGCCACAAAATCTCCGTCAACAAATTGATGTTGGTTTTTTTTAAACATATATCACATATATTTGTTTTTAAGCTTATACTATAAATTTATTAATTACTTTGGAACTTGAACCTGTCCGATTTTTACATATTTTATGGGTGGGTGGTGGATGGTGGGTGTTGAAGTCGATTTTCACACAAGGTTTTGTGACCCAGTTAGCCGTAAGTTGTAAAATTTTTTTAAGTTAGCTGATAATATCACTCAGTGTCTCTCAACAGGCATTAAAATTGCAATTGGAGGCGGTGTCATTTCTAGTTTATTTATTTTAAATGATTATGTGTCTAGGTCAATTTTGGGGGACATACGACACTAAAATGCTCCTTTGATGTTGCTAGGTAAATGATTTTTATAATCATTAGAGTAGGTATGCTTTTTTCAATATTTTGGAAAGTCATCTTTGATTTGAAAGATTGGAGTTACTTCAGAATTCATGTACTTCAGTTTGAGAATAGATGCTATTTCGAATCTCTTATTTTTATAGAAATCTTTTCTGATATATCTAGTAAGTTGGATCATTTTTGTTTTTATTTTGGATTTTTTAGAATTTTTATTTTTCATTGCCATTTAAAGAAGGAAGTGTTTCCAATGCATATTCTTTCTATAAATTGTCTCTGTCTCTACTTGATTGTGCATTTAAATATTATATGTATTCACATTGTCTACGCTTTGTTGTGGCATGCAAATAATTTAAATTAATTTAATAATCACCAGAAACGTGAAGAAGATGCCTAAACGAAAGATCTTAACAGGTTTAACGTTTGTCTGTCAGCCCGGGGCAGAATTAAATTTTTAAATCCTGTTTCACAGCAATTTAAGTGGCTAAATATATAGTATACACATGTCTGCTTTTTGTTGAAATGTTTTATTTTAATTAGATTGTAGGTAAACTTGACAAACCAAAAGTCGTGAGTACCTACTTTATTATTTTTTTTTTTTGTAATTCTTGTTGTTTTTCGGTACTTTTGTAAGTACTACTAAGTTCAACTGCACTGAGAACAAACACCTGCCAATTTAAATACGTTTCAGAGATTTTATCGCAACTGATCCACTCTACGTTTTTGAAAAAAAATATATATATAAAAAATAATTAGCAGAATTTTTAGTGGGCTTAGTGGGACTGTAAGTGATTTCTTATGTATATCAGTGTTGTAATTTTCTATAATTACAAGTAAATTGCACTTTTGCTATTTTCACACATTAACAAATTTTTTAAGCATTTATTTTCCTACCTGCTTATTATATAGAAAACTATAAAAAGTAAAACAATTCAGAGTAAATTCATAGTTTAAAGTCAGCGTGATTTGAATGCCTAATTATTGATATTTATTTTTTAACCCACTCTAACTAACTGCGATTAACCCATTTTGGTTTTTTTTTATTAACAATTTGTAGATTTTTATTGTTGTTGTTTTTCTTAATAATTGTAATTAGCCTTGCAGTTATCAGTTGCGATTTTCCCACTTGATAAGAATATTATATGTATTTATTTAGTTTTTTTTTTGTCTATGCGTTGGACTTATAATGATAATACTGAGATGCTTGAAGTCAAGCTAAATTAACGCGTAAATAAATGTTGGCATAGTTTTGATAATAGTGTTTTTTTTTTTTTTTTATTTTTGATTAGAATTTGATGTAAAGGTTGTTAGGGCACAGCTAGAAACTATTGGAAATGTTTTTAATAAGAAAATATTTGTTATATGTGATTTATAGTGTACATTTGAGTGCGTTTTGATGCCAAAGTACAGACATTTGCTAATAAAAAATCCCAACAAATTTAAATAATAATAAAAAGTCAGAAGTCAAGCTTTAAATGATGAATAAATAAAATGCGCTAACTAACTGGTTTTCTTAGCTTTATTGTTTTATATTAGTATATATGTTATATAAAATATATATCCTGTCTGGGTAAATTAATTAAAAGATGAAAAATACTTTGGAGATTTATATTTTCTGTCCATAACCCTTAGTTCAAAGTATATGGTCATCGATTGCTTTATTTTTTTCTTAAACAGTTGTTTTTGTGGCCGTCTATTTTTATTTTATTTCATTATAATTAATGAACCTATTTAATGTGCTGCCAGAAATATTCATATTGATTCTTTATATAAAATACATATTTTTTAAAAATTCATTTAAAAAAAAAAGCTACCCGAAAAATGTGTATTTATTTAAGTTGATAAAAAACAGCTGCATTATTTAACAGCTGGCGTAATCAACTGTTTATAAACTTGCTTATAGAGAATGAATAATTATGCATTCGTATTCGTATTTTCAAAAGAACCTCACACAATTCGAAACTTCAGACGTTTGCTGAAATTCTTAAATTTGCCGCTAGAGGCGCCACTACAGAAACTTTCTAATTTTTTATGTCTTAGGCATAACAATTCTATTTTATAAGGATACAAATTACTGTTTAAACTGTGCAAAACTGAAAATGTTTGCGAGATGAAAATATCTAATATTTTATTATCTACGATAAATTCAAAAATCTTTTTGAATAATTTTGTTTCGATCTAATTTTGAAAATAAATTAACTTTTTAAATAATAAATCGTTTTCATTTCATATTAAATTTATGTGAAATGGAATATTGAATACAAAGCATCACATCCTTTTTTCCGCCGCTTATGTAACAGGATTTTAATAAAAATCTTTTAAAAAAGCGAACAAATAAATTATGAAATCATATTTTGCACTATTATATCAGAATACTGAGTTTTCGAACGCCTATTTTGAGTTAATATGAAGTAAAAATTCAATGAACACTTTACTTATTGTTAGATTCACAAAAATAATACATAATTTGGTTTTCGCACAAGAGATTTCTGAAGAGTTCAATGAACACTATGATATACTTGTATTTCACCAAGTTGTGATGATACAGCTCCATTTAAGGGTTGTTATATGTATATGGTTATGTCTATAAAGAAATGTAATCTCAGAATAATCTCTGATGTTGATCCTGTTAAGAATACATTCACTTCCTTCTCTGTGTGTCATCTTTTTGCACAAACCTTTAAAACCCGAGTAGCTTACGGACTGACAATGAGATATAAATAAGAATAAATAACAACCAACAAAGGAAATAATTATTATTTTGATGAATTAAAAGTAGAAGGTAATCCGCTTAAAACAAATTCCAATTTAACGGATATGATTTTACAAAGTGAGCTTATAAATATGACTAATTTAATGTATGTGCATTAAGCAGGGAAGTCGAGAAAATATTACATGCCATAGTAAATGTCTTGAATGTGGTAATAATGATAAAACTACCGGAAATGCTAAAATCAGGTAAAGTTCAATGCTGGATACCCTGTACCTGATTTGACAGCGATTAAAGTTTAACAATTATCAAGTGGCAGTACTTTTTGCTAATAATTTGTAGTAGATATTAAATTTTTATTTATATAATGCTTATATGGGGTCTATATGACCCTGATCGAGAGTATATATGTTTAATGGGGTTTCTTCTCTATGTTACAGACTTGTTTAAATTTTTTTATTTGTACTTACCCTTTTTACTCTAGGTACAGGGTAAAAAGATTTGCTAATATTACGTGACAAAGGTGGCAATAATTTGTATACAATATATTACTAATATTTAATAATAAATATTTTTGCTATATACATTTAATTTCAGAGAATGCTCACATCTATTGCTCGATATTAAGGCATATTCATAATACAATAAAGAAACAATTGAGGCACTCAATTTTCATTGTTATTGGTGAGAGGACGAGAAACCAGAAATTATTATAAGATGAAAACCTTCAGCACGAGTGAGATCAAGGCGCTTTTGCGCAAGGATCTGCTCGTGCGATGGCGTCAAAAAGGTCTCTCCCTTACCCTGCTTGGCTGGCCCGTAATGATATTTATGTTATTGTATATCATACGTTTGAAATATGGTTCGGAAGAAGAGCCAGATTGTCAATTCCCCACTCGATTATTGCCCACGAAAAATCAAGTGGTGCCAAGTGCCTTTTCCTACATTTGCAGCATAGAGAATAAATGTCTGAATACTAATCCATATGAGGAATATTCTAAGTGGACCGATGCTCCGTAAGTATAAACATTACATTACCAATGTTTCATAATTTATATATATATATATTTTTTATTATTGTAGCTTACATTCCGTCATAGACGTAATTAACATTTTTGTGACCGATGATCGTCTTTTTAATGCCGTAGTAGAATTACCGGAAAAGGCGAACTTTGTAAGCGCTGTGACTACTCTAATAACTAGCCCTCATTTGGATGCCATACGCTGTAAGAAAAAAAAATGGATAGTTTAAATAATTTATATATTAATGGTTATAAATTGTAGCCAATATTAGCGGTGTGATTAATCTGGTGCCTGAAATTGAGCGTATGGTGAACTTTTCCTTTGATATTAAACGCCTCTTTTCAAGTAAGCAAATGCCTTTGTATTAATTATGCAGTTAATTTGAATTTGTAACTGATAAAAACAGATCGCGATACATTTGTGAAGCTTGGCACTTTGTTATGCGGTCATCCATTCCCTAGCACAGAGAGCATACCTCTGGTAAATGATATTCTGTATTCGGAGGACTTTAGTGAAGTCAACGACGATGAGTTGCAAGCGATGCCGAGTAAGTAATTATTGATTTCATTATAATTAAAAAAATATAATCGGCACTTATGTTGGTTCCCTGTTGGCATAATCCGTGCATAACCAGGGCGCCGTCGTCGCAGTAATGCCGCCGACCCAAGCTGGCGGCCAAGTGAGCAATCTATTTTGTGGTATTTAGTATTGTATACACTATTAACCTGTAATTGCACATTGTTGCTTGTTATTATGATCTTGATTTAGCCAAGTATTGCAAACGCTTATATCTGGATGTGACCTCGACCAATCAGGGCAAGTTGACCTGGAATACCATAAAGCCCATTATCCAGGGAAAGATACTTTATGCTCCCATCGATGCTGATACCGAATCCATTGTTAAATTTGTAAGTGTTGTGGAAAAAAGCAATATACACTATATTAATTTTTTTTTTAACTTTAAAGACCAATGCCACCTTTGAGGAACTGGATCGCCTTAAATCTCTGGCTAAGGCTACGGCTGATATTCTTACCAAATTGCATACAAATGTCACTTTCCAGGAGGCCTTTGATAATCTTCTCAAATTAGCTCGCTCGCCTTTGGTGAGGAATCTGGTCGGCGATGATTTTGATATTGATGAAATTGAGCGAATTTTTACCTATATACGCACCAATAAGCTAATTTATGATATTTTGACCACAGTAAGCAATATTTTGGAGTGTGTATCGGTTGATCGTTTCGAAGGTTTAGCCGATGACAAAGAACTACGCCGGCGTGCCTATGAGCTGAACCAGCAACGTCTCTTTCTGGCTGCTGTCAACTTTAAGAGCGTTAATGGTAAGGATGTGGCCTATAGCATACACATGGACACGGATAATACGCAGCCCACTTTCGAGAATCATAATCGATTCTGGTTTCCCGGTCCCGCAAGCAGCATGATTATGGACTTGAAATATCACCGAGGATTTGTTCAATTAATGCAGGTTGTGGATCTGGCTATTATCAAGCATAAGCGCCAGGAATTGGGTCCAGATCCAGAGGAGGAAACTGAGGAAGTTCTTCCATCTGGCATAACAATACAGCGTGTGGACGACGATGACGATGACCTGAGTCTTGAGAGTAGTGGAGAAGAGCAAGAACAAGAACAGGCACAAAAGCAAGAGGCTTTAACCACCATGAGGACGTTAGATGAGGAAACAACTGAAGCCATAACTGAAACGACAACGGATCAAGTTACGGAATCAATAATAGAGATTAATAATACCACTGCCATTACCAATACTAATGAATCCTTGAGAACCAATGGATTTCCCTCAGAGTTATTGCTTTCGAATGACGCTCCCCAGTCCCAAGCCCCTGAAACTGTAGTCCAGCGATTCAAGCGTCAAGGATTGTTGGATCTTTTGAATAGCTTTACCAATCTGGGCACCAAGCCTATGAAATTTGAGGTGGACGACATGCAGTTCTATACCAAACAATTTCCCTATCCTGCCTATATAAATGATGCGTAAGTGGTACCATAAAAGAAAGAAGATCCCTAACCCTAACCGATTTCATATCATTTTCAGTTTCAAGCGCGGCTTGTATTTGGCTCAGGCCGTGCAGTTGGCCTTCTGCTTGGGCTTGGTGGTAGTTGTGGCCATAAGCGTAAGGGAGCGCATTTGGATGCGCGAGAGTCGCAATAGCTTGGTAAATGATTAAACATAATTTACCTACTCAAATGTAAAAATTTCTTTTTGATTTGTTTAGCTTATGCGCTCCATGGGCCTGCATGCCCATTCCGAGGTAATGGCCTGGATTCTAATGACATTTATGGAACTGTGCGCTGTTTTCGTACTCGTCAGTATTGTCCTCTATACAGGAGGCATTTTGGCCTATACCAATTGGTTCTTCATGATGCTTTATTGCCTCATATTTGGCGCCTGTCTAATTGCCTTTTGGTTAGTGAATATATTTGATAATATTTTTGGTTTTATTGTAGTAATGAAATTGTTCATTTTTTTTTAGTTATATGTGCTCGAATTTCTTTTTGGCCGCCAATACTGGAGCTGTGGCCTCGGCCTTGTTATTCTTCATCTCCCTTTGTCCATATATTATTGTGCTGATGTTTGATGCCAAGCTAAATTTCTGGGAAAGCTTCCTTATTGATTTATCCTTTACCACAGCCTTTTCAAAGGGTTGGAGCGAAATAATGCGCATGGAATTGCAGCAAGAGGGACTCCCATTTGCACAAATATTGCATCAGGGCATCACTGGCAGCGACTGTGCCTTGGCCTTGTTAATGTTCATTGTGGATATGATTATTTATGTGGCAATTGGTTACATTTATAATCGCTATAAAATAAGTAAGAGAGAGAGCATGCAACAGGTTTAAAAATCTATCTAATCTTTTATTGTCTTTTTCTTGCAGCCGACTACAGTTTTATAAATGTGGCTCGCGAGCTTTTGAACGACAAATTGGGTGCTTCGCTCACCAATGTCACCAAATTGTATGGCAACAAGTGTGCTTTATCGAATTTCAGCATGGATTTTGCCAGAAATCAAGTGACCTGTTTGCTGGGTCGTAATGGGGCTGGAAAAAGTACAGTGATCAAACTACTTACCGGTCAGATAATTCAAACGAATGGTCGGGTATTGTTGGCGCGGAGTGCACCTGGCGCCTGCGATGAAAATGTTGGAGTTTGCTGGCAGGATAATATTTTAATACCAAATTTAACGGCACGCGAGCATTTGGAGTTGTATGTGAAGATCAAACGACATTCTAGTGGTACAGCCGAGCAGGAGGAAGTTTGTAATACCTTGAAGAGCCTGAACTTTGGCAAGCATGAAAATTATCGTTCTTGGCAGCTATCCGGCGGCTATAAGCGGCGTCTTTGTGTGGCAATTGCCTTCATAGGTAGAAACTCATTTAATATTATATATGTGTGCAATTGTAATTCATTTACCTGCCTTTTTTTCTATCCCATATAGCTTCGCCTAGTGTGGTAATATTGGATGAACCCTGCAATGGCGTGGATGCCAAGGCCCGCAAGCATATTTGGCAGCTAATCGAAAAACTTCGTGTGGGTCGTGCCCTGATCTTTTCCACTCACTTCCTTGACGAGGCCAAGTATCTCAGTGACACTGTGGTGATTATGCGTGATGTGAGTTATTTTAGTTATTTAGGAAAAATACGAAATTTCACTGTATCGATTTTCCTTTAGGGTCGCATTGTGGCTCAACATAATCGTGGCTCGGTGCAGCGCATTTGCACGGCTCAGTTTACTGTGGGCATGCGTTGTGCCGATCCGGAGACTTCCAATCAAATTATAAACGAGTCCCAGAAGCTGTTGCGTCAAAGCCAACTGGTGTCGTCAAAGACTCCGCATAATCTGTGCATCAGCGCCAGCTATGATGATAATCTAACTCCAGGAGCTGTCAAGTTTTTGGAGTTCGTTGAGAGCAAAGAGTCGGTCAAGGCCATTCAGGACATGAATATGACTAGTACAGGCCTGGAAGAAGAATTTGAGCAGCTCAATAATAATGACAATGAAATGCATCACGAAAACGGAACAAATGGCGGAACTGGCACAAAATCAATGAGTATTGTGGCCGAATCTGTGGATATTTATGACAGAGCCCTCTCGTTGGGTGCTCAAATGAGTCAGCTGTTTGGGAAGCGCGTGCGTCACTTTTCAAGGAATTACCGTCTGCTGCTTTACGTTCTTTTACTGCCAGCCATTTTTGAGATTTGCGCCATGTGGTTTGTCAGCTATCGACTCGAGGATGACTTTGATACCGTGCTGACATTGGATCGTTCTCTCTATCCGCATACCACACAGATCTTAAGTCAGGAGCAGCCAAATCGATTCACTGAAAAGCTTTATCAAAGCATTAAAGAGTCGTGCGCCGGTAGTCATATTGACAAGGATCTTGTCTTTGATTGTCGCGAATTTGACAATTCTCGCCAAATGTTTTACTGGGTCCTAAAAACCCTCGGCGAATATCGAGAACGGCGTTACGGTGGCTTTGGTTTAAATGGAACTGGGGCCACTGTTTGGTATAATAACAAGGGCTACCACTCAATGATGGCCTGGCTGAGTGCCCTAAATACAGAAATATTGCGCACTACCATGAACGACTCAGACTACAACATTAGGGTAGAGAATGAGCCATGGAAACTTGGCTTTGCCGAGCTCACCACCACTTCTGTGTTGCGGCAGGCTGGGGATTCCTGTATGGTCTTTATTTTGCTTATAGCTTTTGGTCTCGTCGTCGCTTCCAATTCTGTCTATCTGGTTAACGAGCGGATGACCGGTGAGAAGTTACAGCAACGCTTGTGCGGCATTTCTGCAGCTACTTATTGGCTGGTGGCCTTTATTTGGGACTACTTGATCATGATCGTGGCCATTGGTGTTTGCCTAAGCATTATTTTGTGCTTTGGCATGCCCGTATTTGTGGATCGTCAACAGCTTATTGGTATCATTGTTCTTTCGCTTATGTTTGGGTAAGTTTCTATCGATCTAAACGATCAAAGAGTATATAAAATTCAAGTATTGCTTCTTGCCCTTATATATTTAAAATATCTTCACTTCAAATTAATTCCATAAACGTTGAAAAAATTACCATAAATTTCGAAAATCTTAAATGCTTTTAAGAAATTCCAAATGGCTACAAAACTTTCAAAATCAATGGCTGTTTTTCCAAAAATAAAAAAAAAATTGTATAAATAAAAATTGAAGGGTACAAAGAATAAGAATAAAGCTTATTTAACAACATTTAAAAAGAGCTGAGAAAGAATTAGTCGCAAAACGTAGCTCAAAATGTTGAGTTTTGAGTTACTTGAAACCAAATTAGATAGAATAAGTTCTTGGAATAACTTGCAATATTATTGTATATTTTTTTTTGTTTTTTTCAGTTTTGCTTGCGTGCCAGGCGTACATTTCTTTGAGAAGCTCTTCAGGGACTCGAGCATATCGATTGTATCAATTTTCTGTGCAAATTTAATCATACCGCTGGTGACAATGGGCATCATTTTGATACTGGGCGTGGTGGGCGAAGGTGCGGAATGGGACAGTTGGCGTCATGGATTAAATCGGGCCTTCCTCATCTTTCCGCAGCATGCGTTGGGCGATGGTTTGCTAGAGATAACCAAAAATTATATGGTGGCATTGGTCTTTAAGCGCTACGATATTGATTCATATAAGCATCCGGTGCTTAGCGATCTACTGCATCGACATTTCCTGTCCCTGACTCTGCTGGGCATTATGTTTGTGATTCTCAATTTGCTGATCGAGTGCCATTTCCTGCAGCGATTGACCAGGCTCATTGACTGCCAGTACAAGCAGGAGCTCCATAAGCTGGGCCAATTGAAACTAGTGTCGATTCAGAGCATTTTCAAGACCACCATGGGCAGCAATGAGGCGTTACGTGCGGAGAATCTTTGCCTGGCCTATGAGCGTGGCAAGTACGCGGTGCGACATGTTAGCTTTGGAGTGCAAAGGGGTGAATGCTTTGGCCTGTTGGGAAAGAATGGGGCTGGTAAATCAACCATTTTTAGTATGCTAACTCGCCAAATAGAGCCGAATGTTGGTGAAATTTACTTTGAGCACGTAAGTGGTTTCAATTCAATTGATTTCAATTGCTTAACAAGATTTCTTCTTGCTATTTAATAGCCCAGCATCTCGTACTGTCCGCAAACAAATCCGTTGGATCCACTGCTTACAGTTAGCGAATGTATTCTCTTTTATGGACGTTTGCGTGGTATAAAGAACTTAACGCGCCTGGTTAATACAATTCTGGATGGCTATGAGCTGCGAAGGTATCGTCATGTCCTGGTCAAGAATCTGAGTGGCGGCAATCGCCGTAAACTAACTGTAGCTATTACCTGTTGCGGCTATACGCCCATTGTTCTCATGGATGAGCCCACGAGCGATATGGATCCGGTTACACGAGTGTTTGTCTATCAAACCATCGATGAACTGTTAAAGGCCCGACGAGCCATTGTCTTGACTTCGCACTCCATATCCGAAATTGAGCATTTATGCCATCGCGTAGCCGTACTTAAGGATGGTCAAATAGTAAGCAGCAACACGCCAGCCGAACTCCATGCCCAATATGGGGGCTACTATGGCATTACCTGTTTCTGTTCGCCTGATCAGCAGACTGTCCTGGCCCAGATGGTCAGAGAACAATTATCGAATGCCACTGACTTCCAGCATCATACACACAGCCTCCATTTCCTAGTCAAAGTGCGTCCGGCAGAATTTGTTTTAGACAATGATGCGGCGACAGCGGCCCATAAATTGCCACCTCTGTCGGAATTGTTTGTCATCCTGCGTGGAATGACCAGCAGATTGGAGGGTTCAGCTCGTTTTGCCATCAATCGTTGCCGTTTCGATGCCGTCTTTGAACGCATTCTGGACAATTGCGATGCGAACGACGCTCTGCCAGTGGACAGCGGCGTCATTCGTGTCCTGGGTCCTGAGCCGACCAGCATCGGCTCAGAGGGCCACAGCTCCATGGACTTGCCAGCCAAATCGCCGGCTGTTAGCGGCTCCCTAGGCACGGGCTATACTCATTGCGGCTTTGACGAAACCTGTGCTTAGTTTCGTTTGTGTGAATGTGAATTTGTATGTTTAATTGTATTTGTTTTATTTTACTTTACTATTTTATTTTTGTTTTAATTAGAGGACTTTTATTTTTATTTTTTTTTTGTTTGTGATAAGTTTGGGTGCATCCCAGTGATAATTTTAGAAAGCGTTCATTTTTGTGGTCTCGTTTTTTTTTTATCTTTGCCTATGTGTTTTCTTTTTTTCTATTTTGACGCATTTATTGGGTGTTTTTTTTTTATGTTAGTGTTATTGTTTCTTTTTATACACGCTTTATTCTTTTGTAAGATTCTGCTCAGCTTAGGACCATGATTTTTTTTTTTATTTAGCCAGTGATCCAAAATTAAAAAAAAAAAACCAACAAACAAAATATTACTGGAATTAGAAATAGACGCGGGCGGTTGTAGGACTTAGTCAATTTTTTCAATTTGAGCTTTAATAATATTTTTAAAATTGTACTTGTAATTATTTTTATATTAAGTTCTGTTTGCAATTGTAAATTCAATATTTGTTTATTTTTTTTGTTACTATCCTTTTTTTTAATTTTTTTTTTGTTTGCTTAGCCTCAAGAAATGAAACAAAATATTTGTAACTTAATTTTAATTAAAATAATTTGTAGACTTTTCTAATAATTCGTACTTTGATAGTTTTATTAAAATACCTACAAATATAGTACACAAAATACAATTATGTCAATATCCTTATAGGATCTGGGCTTTATATACTTAATTACTGCATATATTATACATTTTTTTTTACAATAAATAATGAAAACATAAATCAATTGTATGTATAAATTATTTTAATTAAAAATAAAAAAAAATATAATATATTGGTGCATTATAATAAAAAAATACAATTATTGATTCTTTTGCATACTTTTTCCAAAAAAAAATATTATTAAAAGTATCCTACGATAGTTTTAATTGTAAAAATTGATTGTGTAAATTTGGGTATTTTGATATTTAGTTTTTTGCAATTATTTCAAGAAATGATAATGATAGAGAAACATTAATGCCATTTCTTGACTCTACTCAATATCCTCTTTCGTTTGATACCACATTTGTCCATATTGGTGCCGTTTTTAAAAATCATCAAATTTTACAGTCAGTTGTAAGGATTTTTTTTGGGTGCCACAGTTTTCTGCATATATCTCGAGAACTGCTTAAGATACAGGAATAAATTTGACATCACCTGACTCGTCTGGACAAATCCTTTCGTTTGATATCCTGTTTGCCCAGATCCGACCATTTTTTCCTAGGAAAAATAACGAAAAACTAATTCAGGAAAAATAGCGGAAAATTAGCTATTTTCAGCTACAAAAAAGGACCTTCAAGGACGAACAGCATATCAAACGAAAGGGAATTTAAAGGCGGATGAGGATATGCAAAATATTTTTCAGTATCTGAAGCGCTTCTAGAAATATATGCTAAAAACTGTTATACCCCAAAAAAAACTTTGAAAAATTATGGCAAATTTGATAATTTTCAAAAAAATCCACCAATTCGGACAAATGACATATCAAACGAAAGGTAAAATTTAGACGAGTTAGAAAATATATTTTATATTTGATTATCTGACGCCGTTTTCAAAATATATGCAGAAAACCAAATTCCAAACTGTGAGCTAGAAAATATTTTTTATTTTTCAGTATCTGACTCTGTTCTCAAAATATAGGCAAAAAACTAATATTTTTAAAATATACAAATTTTGTTTTAAATCTACGCTGTGTTTGCCCTTTTTACACATATTGCATATCATTTGAAAGGTAATTAAATGTACTTTTAGTATAAAATTATAAAATTTTGGATTTATTTTTTTGATTGTAGTTTTTTCCCATATCGTGAAGCAGCTCCTGCAGGCACAAGGAACAGCGGGCACATTTATTCCCTTGCTTTATTTTTATTTGTAACATTATTAAGAATTAAGTAACGATATTTTTTACCCTATGAGTGAATGAACTAGATTCGATTTGTTACTTTAATTAAAATTGTTAGCATGAATAATAAATTTAGAACTTGCATTGCATTGCATTTTCATTTTTCTACTTAATTAAATTCGCAAACGTTTTTAGGCTTGAAAAAATCATTCTCGCTTTATCTATTTTTTTTTTTGTTTGTTTTGTTTTACAAATTGTGCCAATTCAAACCGACCATTGAATGAACTTTTGTGTCACAGTTTGACTCAAAAGTCCATTGTTCTTGTTTGTCTTTCGAAGTGTATAAATATTTAACAAATTACGCTGAAGGTCTCCCTAACCCAAGACGCGACAAACTGAAACTGTCAAAGGGCCATTAAAACAACAAGCCAAGAGTCTGCGTCCACCCAATTGCTGCGGCCTCAAGCATCCTGATAAGCTACCCAGCTTGCTGGTCCCTGTCCCTGCCCCTGTCCCTGGCACAACTCTATGTCCTTTGGGCCAGACGGCCGGTCTATGCATAAATAAGGAGCTTGGCAAAATTGGTGTGTGGCTTTGTTTGACGAGAGCAAAGTTAAAGTGCTAACGCAACTTGATGAGATTTTTTTTTTTTTGTTTTGTTTTTTGCCTTGTTTTTTATTTTCTTACTCAAACATTGGCCATGGCTGGACGGTTTTTGGGATCGTGAGACAGCTTAATGGAAAAGTTTACATTCATTCTTTGGGGCGTTTCAAGGCTTTGTAAGTAAGTAAATTTTAGTTTTATGAGCTGTTCATATTCAATTTTTAAAATTACTACACTTTTCTTGGCATGTTTTTGTTTGTAAGCAGCAAATTTTAGCCTTTTCCAGAAAGTAGAAATTATTAGTATTATTAGGTAAACATCAATTAAAAAAAAACCAAGTCTTACATCGATTTTGTTCACAGTTTATTAACAATTCCATTTACAACAGATTTTTTGGATAGCTTGATAAACAACTAAAATAATTTTAATATGATATAGTAATCCGATCTGGCCGGGTACAAAAAATCTGATTAAAAAAAACTTTTTCAATTTGAATATTACCATTTTGTAGCCCGAAAGAATTTGGTAAAGTATCCAGTTAATTTATGCCATTCAAAATGATTGTACAAATTATTTAATATAACAGATTTTTAAATGCATTTCATAAATTAATTTTTTTGTTTTATTATTTTTTTTTGCCTGTTTTACGTAGAACTATTAATTTTAGATCACTCAGGTTCTAAATGAAATCTATAAATAGCCAAAAAAGTATCTAATATCTGAAAAGCACATTAGTTTGAAATGTTTCTGTTTCTATGGTCAATCCAAAATCCATCCATCTCATTCTATTCTCAAAATAAATCCTGTAAGTCCTGATGCAAAGGCGTTGCTTGTAATTTTAGAATAAATCTTTGAATTTACAATCATCAATTCAATGGAAGCAATTCCAAATTATTTTCCCATCACACAAAGTTTACTCGACTCATATAATTATTGATAGGAAACAAATATACACATAGCACAATGTCGAGTAGTGAAAAAATTAGTAGCAGCTCCACCAACTTCTCCTCCAGGAAAACCAGTTCCAGTTTGGGCAATGTCAAGAAATCCATTCGAAAGTCACGCAAAACGGGTGGGACTAGGACAGTAAAAAATCAAATATCCAGCGTATCCGTGTCAACGTCAGCCACGGCCCTGCTGAAGGTCTGCAACCGATTGCTCCGTTGCACAAAGTCTGCCGAGGGCAGCAGCAAAGAGAAGTCATCCGAGGTGAGCGATAATGCCTTGGCCCTCAACTTTCACAAGCTGACGCTACATACATCGGACATAAGATTGCTGCAAGGACCGCATTGGTTGAATAGTCGCATACTCGGATTTTACTACACATATTTGCAGACCAATCGGTATAAGGTCTGTCCGGAAATGTTTTTTATACCACCAAATCTGGTAAATTGCCTACAAAACATGCAGGGAGCCGAGCTGCGGCGAACAGTGCGCCAACTTCAGGTGGATGGAAAGCAGTTCATATTCATGCCCATATCCCAGTCGGTGCCGAAATTGGTGGCTACCGGACAGCATTGGTCGTTGCTCGTCCTCTCACGGCCGGATCGTAAATTCATCCACTATGACTCAATGGGCACGTGCAATCTGTCGGCAGCCCGTGATTTGTATAACCATGTGCGAGTGGCCTTCCATGCCGAGGACAACACCTTTAATTCGGGTCGCTGCCTCCAGGAGACGAATGCCTATGATTGTGGCCTCCATGTCATCTGCATGACTGATCAAGTGGCAGAATATGCCTATCGTTGCGACTATGCCACCAGTACAATTTTGGTCTCGACGGATCAAGTGGTAAATATGCGTACTACTTTGTTGCAGCTCATTCAATCCCTGGGTGGCAATATTAGCATGCAGCGTCCCAAAAGTTCTGGCTCATCTCGTTCTCGTACTTAGCTCAACTCGTCGTCATCCGTCCGTGTTCATGTTTAGTTCATTAAATTAAAGAGAGAGTGGAAAGAGTGGGAGTGGAGAAAACAAGTAGGAAAAGAGATCAAGCTTAGGACGCGTGCCAACTGGGCTAAGCTACCTCAAAAACTCAATTAGTTGGCACTTGGCGAGCCAGTTGGCAGTTGCCAAACACACAATCCTCCCACACTGCCAATGCAGCGATGCTGGGCATTTTCACTCTTTCGGTGTTAACTTCGTTTTACGTTTGTTGGACCAGGCCAAAAACAAAAAACAAGTTATATATATTTTTTTTTATTTTTATTTTGTTGCTTACGTGAAACGCGTTGAGCTGCACTCTGAGGTCCAGGAGAAAAAGAAAATGCCTAACTTTGGCCGGGCAAAAAGGACTAGGACCAACCAGGACCAAATAAATAAGAAAAAACAAAATGGATAAAAAGTGCAACGAGGAAAGCAGAGGAAAGCAAAGCAAAGCTAAGTAAACTTCAAAATGGTGTGAAAATGCCGGTGAAAATAACACAACAGCAATAACTTTATCGAGCAACAAAAAAGCAAAGTTAATTGTTGAGCTGCACCTTCTTCGATGGCGCCATCTAGACCAGACCAGGCCAGACCAGACCAGACCGGACCAAGATGAAACTTAGTTGAACGTAGCACATACATACATACATACATACATACATACATAGTTGAGAGAGGCAGAAACAAACAAGACTGTAGCAAGACGGACATTGCCCCAAAACACAAATAAATCAGGAAATCTGTCTGAGGAGGCTTAAATTACATAACCGCATTTGGTCAGAAAATTTTGCCAAACTTTAATTTGTGCACCAAATTGGAGAAAGTCTTAAAGATCTCAATTTAATTTTTATTACATACAATTAATTTTAATAACGTTAAAAACAGCAGCACACAAAATAGAGAAACTGAAAAGCCAACTAGAACCAATAAAAATAGAAAATTAATATCAAGACAAATTATCTCATAATTACAAAACTTTCTAAATTGATAGCTTTTTATTTTGACAGCATTACAAGAATTCTGAGTTTCTCAGTATCTCATTTTATGAAATACTGGCAATTAAAATTTAATTAAAACACTCATCCTTTCCCAAAAATTTGACTTTTAATAACGTTACGTCGATTAGTAAACAATTATTTTCTGAGTTGATATTACAAGAAAAAAGCTGCATTTCTTTTTATTTAAAATGAAAACAAAATCTTTTCATTTTTTAAAAAACCCATAAAGTTTTATCGGCTCAGATGCGTAAATTCCGTTAGAAATGCAAAATTTCAGATAAATTCACTGCTCAAGTTTTGGTCCATTGCAACAATCGCCAGATGAACTTTTGGCTCGGTAAACAAATTATTTCTTTATGGATCGTATTATCCTTAAATTTTTCATTTAAAATTTGCTTGAATTCGACTTGTCTCCATGTTGAAAAATTGAGTTTTAAAAGTATCGGCGATGGTCAGGCTTTCAGATTTCCTATTCTTGTTATTTGTTCTGTTGTAATTTGCACTCAATCGCAATATCCGTGCCGTGGCCATATCCATGGCCTGGAGTCAGCCACTGGAAGAGCGAAAGTCCTCAATCCCATTGGAAATCCCGTTACCATTACCATAACCTCGCTGCTTTGCTACTCACGTACACATACGGAACATGACTACGGAATAGTGAGAATTCAAGAGGATAAAGTTGATGAAAGAACTCTCTGCAAATGGAAATGGACAAAAATTTGTTTTGGCATTTTGTTAGTTGCTAGTTTTATTTTATTTGATGTTGTTTTTATTTTTTAGCCGCGACACGTTTTATTTTTCTGTCGTTCTTGTTTATTGTTGCTTTGTTAAATATCAATATAAAACGTGACAGTAGATTTTTTTCAACGAAATGATTTATTTGGATGGGGAGATTCTAGGCCTTCTCGCAATTTAGTCCAGACTCTTCAATAATTAAAATTTCGTACAACAAAAAAATAGTCTACCTTCTATTTATTTTTTAACTAATAGTGAAAATGTATCAGATATGAAAATAATTAATGCTCACGTATTTTCATTATTAAATCATTGGCATAAATAATAACTACAAAAATAGGATTATAATAAAACAAATAATAGTTAATTAATTAAGGGATTATTCACCCGCCCTCGTATTTATTTGCAACAGTAACCCTGATAAAACTAACATCAATAAACCAATGTAAAATGTTTGTGAAAAATTAGGATTACAAAAAAAAAATTTCTATTAACAATAGCTCAGTGCCAGGGAAAATGGAAGTAGATGCTATAAGGGAAATATTTTCAAGATCTGAAGGGGTACATAAATTATATAGGAGATGGGGATAGTAAAACTCATATAGAAAAAAAAGAATTCAAAGTGGCATGACTTTAATTTAAAAACTACCAGTATTTTTAAACCGTTTTCAAAAATGGGAAATTAAAAATATTAATTGTATTTGGTAATTTATTTCTTTTTTTTGTAAATTTTAACTTTTACTTTTACAGTTGTGATTGATGCCTAGCCAATCCCATTTGTGGCCATTGATCAAATATTGAATAAACCGTTTATTAATATTTCTGCATTTGCCATCCATTATGCATCTATAAAACTGTGTTTACAAAGCCACACAAATGACAGCCAACGAAAAATTACCCCGAATAGCCAAATAGTTAAAACCTCAACGAGCCCTTCCCTCGAACTGGAAATGCATTTTCCAAAACGCCCAGAAATTTAGTGTATAAATTAAATGGGTAACTGTAACTTTGCCTGTTGTTTTTGTATCTATTTTATTCTTTTTCCAAAAAAGTAGTGTAGTGTATAAGAAAATTTACAGTTAATGTTAATGCTGAAGAGCTCTCATTGCTACAAAACTGTGATTGAAAAAAGTATGGAGGCTCACCACAATTTCAACATCACTTATTAAATTTATTATAAATGTACTAGGAATACTAGATTATTCAAGTTTTAAATTATCAGTAGGTATTATTGTAGTCAATAATTGTAGGATTTAGATTACCTTATTTAAGTGTTTACAATCACAGCCCCTTTATGTAGCAATCAAGCTTACTTATCCAATCTAAACAGAGCTGTTTTTTACCTAAACCTAATATTTATGAAGGGTCAGCTATGAAAAAATGAATGGAACTTAAAATCCGAATGAGGAATTGAAAAATAATGGAATTCTGAAGCCAGAAACTGTGTGGAAAGATGACAACAGACGAGAAAGAGAAATGAAGAGAATCAATATTCAACTCTGAGTGGCAGGGATGTACGAGTATGTATAATTTGCATTGGACTCGAAGCACTGGAGCGGGGTTAGAATCAACGAGACTAAGCTGGACCAGGCAACTTGCGCTTTGCGGTTGAATTAAGTCAAACAAAAGCAGCTGAAACTACAGATATGTGTACACTACACACTAACTATACAGCTAAAGCTTTTGGTTCAGTTCAGTTCAGTTCAGATACAGATGAAAAGACAGGAGCATTTGCCTAGTTTGCCTGTGCCTTGGACAAAGTTCTTAGATTACTGAGGCCGACCGAATGCCTCTGGATAGATAAAAATGCTGTCCTCTGTCGAATCGAGTCGAGTTGTGTTGAGTTGAGTAGAGTTGAGTTAAGTTAAGTCGAGTGAAGTGGTAGTGGCTGTGGCAAAGTTTGCTGCCACAACTCGAGGCAGATTCAGCAGGCAGCTATGAATGACTGTCGAGCCAAATGAAAGCCAAGCCGCTAGAAAAGTGCAACCTAAAATGCACAAAGGTGTAGGATATGCACTTGTAAATACACGTAGCACATACATACATATGTGGCTATGTATGTGTGTATGTTAACGATGAAACTACATTCACAAAAAGGCACACAACACACATCTATCTATGTAAATGAGAAATGGTCTTTTCAAAATGAATATAAAATTGGAACTAAGGCAATGACAACCATGGCCGCCCACATCCTGGTCACACAAAATTGAAACAAAAAAAAAAAAAAATGATGGAATGAACAGAGTGTGAGTGTGTGTGCTAATGTATGAATGCAATTACATACACATACACACAAATGTATGTCTGAGTGCTGATAACGACATCTGCGTCATGTCTACTGGTAGCTGAATCCTGATTAAGGATTGAAACGAAAAAGGCCAAATCACACCTAACCTCACTTTAAGTAGGCTCAGATTATATTTTCAAACTAAAAAGCAAAATGATTAATTAATATTCAACAAATTAGCAAGGAATGAAATCGAAATCGGAATGTTATCTCAATCGATTTCTTTCCTTGGTTCTTAGATTTAATTTGATAAAAATTGTCAAACTAAAAAAACTATAATATTAATGTATTTTGAAACTTGATTTATTTTCGAGTTTTACTACAGAATAATTTAAAAGAAATTTGAATACAATTTCTAATCTTTCATCGTAATTTTTTTTTGCTCAAAACAATAAAGATTTTTGATAGATTTAAAAAAATACTTTACCATTTTGAATGAAACGTTTCTATTCAAATTTGTACCTACCTACAATATTTATTTTATATTTTTAAAAGCAATCTTGACATTCAAAGTACAGTACAACCCAAATGGTTAAACCAACCAAATAAAGTTGTTGAAAAATTGAGCAACGAAAAAAGTTTTTTTTGGTTTTGCTTTGTTACTTCTTTTTTAATTTCTTGATTTTGCTTCTGTTAGTTTTGGCTCATATGACATGGCATATGCATTGTTTTCAAAATGATTTGCGGTTCTAATTTCAAACCCACACACATATACATATATGTATATATATATATATATATAGATATATGTATATGTAGATTGTATTTATATGTACCTACATATTCTTACAGTTATGCATTGTTAGCATACTTTGTTGTCGTCATCCTCGTAGTCTTCGTCGTCGTCCTTGTCTTCTCTTACTTATTTTTGCGGTTTTTGGCACTGCACAAAAGTTGAACTTGTTGCCCCCAACCCACCACTTCCAGCTCTCTCCCTCGATAAACTATGCTCCAAGTAAAATGCCACAACCGCACAAAATCCACGAACATCTCCTCCTTTTCTACTTTCTATTTTCCCCAACTCGTTTTCAACCGCCTACAACATTTTCTCAACCATATCCATTCAGTGTGTGTGTGTGTGTGTGTATGGGGCCTAAACCAAAGACGACATACAAAAAAAAAAAAACAAAAAAATAAATAAATTCTACACAAAAAAAAAAACCAAGAAAGAGCTTACTTTGGAGCACCGAAGTCTTAATACTTTCTTTTTGAATCACTTAAAACTAGAACTGAAAAGAAGTCGACATTGTATCATTAAAAATTAAATTTAATTTATGCTTTATTAGATTTTAATCCCATTTCATGCAGATTGTTAAATTGTTTGCTTAAAAGTTTTGCCGCAAATTAACTTAAATCATTACGAAATTGATCTCTAAATATATCCATAGTATCTATCAATAATGCCATTGATGTTTTATAGCCGAATCGAAATCGATTCCAATCACTCAAATAGAAACAGTTTCAGATATATTTTAGTGGTTCTTTTGCTGGCATCGACTCTTAAATTAACAACTATTGTGGGTATATTATATTATTAAGATGTAGAGGAATATGAATATCAAAAATTTGGAAGCCGGACTCCATTTCAACCTGACTTTCTGTTTATTGTTTTATTTCCTTAATTTTAATTAATATTTCCAATTGGAGGACATTTAACCTGACTATATTTTTCCAAAAATGTTTAAAAAAAGAGTAGAAAAGAGCTGCCATGTTAAACATTTGAAATGCTTGAAAATTTATTCATCTTGCTTCGTTTAAGTGTTGGAATGGAAATTTGGTTGGGGTTGCAAGTTTTTGGGGGGCATTTATGTATGTCCCATGTCTGCCTTGTCTTGTCTGGTTGTATTTGAGTTTCATCTGTTCGTTGCACATTTTGGTTTTTATGGTTGCTGCACAAACACACACACACACGCACACAAATCTATATTAGCTTATTGCAAATTGTCTCTCAAATGTCGAAAAAGGCATCGCTTTCACTTTGGCGCATTTGGCGGGATAAGAAACTAAATTTTTAATTGAAACTCACTCGCAATTCTCATACAGTTCGAGCTCGAATATGTCACACAGCCTGTAAATATGCAACGGCATTTTACAATTGCTTCTTGATGCCCACACATAATTGCATTATTGAAAATGTGCAGCGCCCGTACATTTTAAATATTTGATTTATCCAATGGGCCACTGTGAATGGATTCCAATTAAATTGTATTTACCCACATCTCCTCCGAATATCAATTAAAATGTTTCCTTTCCCATCAACTTTAACTTGGCAAATTTTAAATCTCTTGAGTTTTTATCGAAATAGCTTTTGATTTGCTATTTGCTGTTTCTGTTTCTGATTTTGCTTTGCATCGCCCGCCTTTTTAAGTGTATCAATTACTTGATTTTGATTTTTGTTGCACTAAAAGTTTGCACACAGTGCAGCAGTGAAGGGTTAAAAATACACACACATACTACTACTACCAAACTAAAGTTAACAAATTTTTACAACTGTCAAAAAGTTGAAGTAAATTGTGCACTAAAGTTAAAACTTTTAGCTCCTCAAGATGCATACTTACCTAAATATTTACCTACTTACCACCAAAAGTTTATGAACACCCCAAAAAAGTCACAATTCTAAAAACCACATCAGTCATACGATTTGAATTTTTCAGAAATCAATAAAAATTGTTTCATGCAAATGAACAAATAGTTTTCAAGGACTTTAATCCAAAAAAAAACCTTAAAACTATTCTTGTTTTAGCAAGAAATATAAATGCTATTTATACAAAAAAAAAGGCATTTTACCTGTATTAGTTTGACTTTTTTGTACTTTTTTTTATAAATAAAATAATTTCTCCATGAAATTTTTTAATACTTAGGATACCTTTTTCAAAAATTAACTTAAAATTAAAATATATTTCATAACAAAATCATGGCTAATAAAAAAATAATAAAATGTTTTTTGGCCAAACCTCAAGTAAATTAAGATTCAAAATATTTAAGGAACTTGATTATGGTAATGGTAAAGGCTTCATACTTAGTTGGAAAGCCATATTGCTTGATAACCTCGCCACACCGATTTCTTATAGACTGTATAAGGTGTCTGCATCTTTGAACAGGTATTGAATTCCAAGCTTCCTCCACTTTTTTATGTTGCGAGACAGTTTTCTTTACATCACGCCATAAATGTTCTATAGGATTCAAGTCCGGACTAGAGGATGTTCCATCATTTTTATTAAGACTATTTGTAGTTGGCCATTTTAAAATATTGTTAAAAAAATGCTCTAAAATGCTGTCCTGAACTTGCTTTAAATTGTCTATTTTTTTGTATATTTTTTTATTGATAATTTCTGAATTAAATAATTTTTAAATAAGGCATTTTATAATTGTGCTGGAAGTTGCTTGAGTTTTGTTGATTATGGTTGCCATTATATGAATTTAAGGAATTTAAATGCATAATTTTGAACTATCTATTTTTTTATTATGCCATTTTGATTTTTTATTTCAAATTATATTCAAAATATTTAATGCATTTTTGATTAATATAATAAAAGATATTATTAAGTTCTGATTGTTACGGATTCTGCCATTTACAGCTCTAAGTTTAATACAAAATTGAGCAGAAAAAAAAAACAAATAGATTTTGCACTTTGACTTGACATTTTATTATTCTTGTCATATTATAATTTTTTGCTAAGTTAAGCAAGTAATATTTATTTCTATTTCTGTAATTTTGCTAAAAATTATTTAATTCAAATAGTGAAGAAAATCGTTAAAAGGAAACTTGAATTAAATTATTTTTGTTAAATATAATCAGTAAAACAACCAGAGACTAATTTTAAAACTTTTACAGCAAACAAAATTTACGGGGATTTTTTTCAGTTTGACTTGATTTAATGGGGACCAAAAATAACCAAAGGCCAAACACATCCAGTTGGCCGTGAATTGGGCATAATGTCCAACTCATTTGGCAAAAAAATGGTCTGACTGAGCCAACTACGACGAACCTGGCTGGTATTTGTTTTATTTAGGCATTCAAAGGAAATGGTTTTAAATTATGAAGCAAGGAATTAATGGCTGCAAATTAAAGCCAGTCGCAATCTAGGAAAGTGGGAAGCATAGATTTATAGTCCCAACTAGCAAATCAGCCACATAAACAACCCAACTTTTAGTTAATTTAGCGACCAAAAAGAAAAAAAGAAAGGGAAGTGGAGGAGAGATAGTGAGAAACAGAGATTGAAGGTGAGAGTGAGGCGAGAAGAGAACGATTGTTGGGCAAAAAAAAAAACAAAAAAAATAAGAAAACTTGGCCCACAAAAATTGCACATAAAACTTAATTAGATTTTTCTTCTTTTTTTTTTTTTTACGCCACAACAAAATATTCACAATGTTGCCAGTTGTTGTTGCTTTGAGACCCGGTCCGGTATTTTTTGGTTTGTTGGCTGGTCGGCATTTTATTTTCGGTTTTGTTTCTCTGGTAATTTTTATCATTTGCACTTAATTAATTAAGTTGTTGCGATTTTATTACCCAGGCAACAACAATGGAACTATGTACACAATATTTGGGACAGACCGGAAAAACAAAATTTATATTTACTCACAATGACCCATTAGGGAAACTAGCTTCTCAGAAACATTGTATTGGTTCAATTTTAAAGACAAAACTGAAACAATAATGCAAAAAATTAGGTTTAAAGTGTTTGAAAACTGAATAGTTTTATAAAGCGAGAATTATTCTGATTTTGAAGCTGGAAATGCTTCTTTTTAAACCTGATTTTACTTCAAAAAATTATTTCTCTAGGGAGCTTAACAATATTGTTTTGCCTTTGTAAAGAATTCATTTCAGTAGACTATTGTCTCCCAAAATCCTTGTTTTTTTTTAGGCCATAATGGCAACGAAATAGATACAAAAAATTTTGTCCTTATTAAAAATAAAAAAAGAGTTACCTATTACCAATTTTTAAATTTACATATTGCAATTTTTTCTGTGATACAAACACACATTCAGAATACATACATTCGATTTTAATTCATTGCAGGCCAAGTAAAAATATTTGACTTGACTGCTCTGCGCTGTTCTTAAAATATTTAAATTGTCCCCTGTTGTGTATGCCAAAATATGATGTTTACAGACGATGTACAGACGACAGACACTATGCATCCATAAACAAACGAAACGTACTCACAGTATTCAGTATTGGTATTATTTCATATGGTAACTTTTGGACAGACATTGGGGTGTAGTCATTTTGTTTTGTTTTGCTCACTGTTTGCCATTATTATTATTATTATTATGTGGTGTTTGTGTGCCTTAAAATGGCGATTGTTTATTTTTAAACAATCACATGCAACTAAAAATAAGGACATGAGATATTTTGAATAAATTGTATGGCGCTTTCTATTTAATTTCTAAAAAAATACCTGAACAATTAATACGGTAAAAAACAATGGATTTAATTATAATATTTTAAAACCTTAAAATTGGTGCAGTTTGGTGAGTATTTATTCAATTCTATTCAAAAATTAAATTTGTTGGAGAAATGAACAAAGGTTTTTAATCAAACAAATATATAATTTCTATTATTATATTATCAATAATTTCCGATGTTTTTAAGCTGTGGTTTCATCAGTTGTAGTTCGATTTCAACAAATTTTACATTATATTGTTAGAAATAAATAAAAATTGTGTAAAACTAACTAAATAACTAATGTTTTAGCTTACCGCAATCAGGGTAAAAATTTCATTGTATATGTATTTTTATACCCTGTACGTATAGTACTAGGGTATATTAAGTTTGTGCGAAAAATATGTAACATAGAGAAGGAAGCA
>JAWNPY010000183.1:0-33214 GCA_035078625.1 Scaptodrosophila scaptomyzoidea
GTATATATATATATATATAGTATATATAGTATCCCAAAAGTAACACAAAATTTGAATACAATAGAAAAAACCGTTATAACATTTTAAATGGATTTTTTTAATACAATTATAAAGTACATGGGTTAGGCTTATTTACGAAATACATCGAATGATTTCGTGGACTGTATGGCATGTGGCATCATCTTATTGAAACCACATTTGGTCTACATCAATATTATCTAATTTATGTAATTTATATTCTGATTCTATTAGAAAAAATTCATTTAAAATTTTATAAAGGTTTTTGTATTGAAATCAAATTTTGCGTTATTTTTGGCAAACCCTGTGTATTTATATATACTATATAGGTATATCTATACATATATACATAAGCAAATATATTCATACTGATGTATGTATATGTATGGATATGAGCAATATCCATACATGTATGTATGTGCACCATATATGTATGTAAGTATACCTATATGGTTGCATGCAAGCAGGTAAAATGTCCAATAGGTACCTAAACTAATATTTGTAATTTTCTTTCTTTATATGCATTATAACTTATGTATGTATGTGTTTGCTTTAAAGATTTGCATTTATAAGTTCTTGTTATTTTCATATGTATGGTAGGTATGCATGTAGGTATGTATGTATAAATAAGTATTTATTATGACATAGTGATCTTATGTACCCATTGTTGGCTCTTGTCGAATTTCAGATTTTAGTTTCACAAATTCTTTAGCCACTTCATCATTATTACGTTGTGATAATATTCTAAGAATGGTCCAGCCAGTTTCATCCATTTCGATTCTTCGCTGCAATGAAAGCCAACACGCAACAGAGCCCTAAAAAATATATATATATTTATATGAGTGAAAAATAAAATAATTGTTTATTTATTGTGTTTAACCTTTTCGGATATATCCTTTAATGGAATAACTGCAACACCAACAAGCCGATCGTCTCGGGCGAAGCAATAATCTTTAACACAAATGTGTAACTCAAAGAAATCCAATTGTTCTTCATTTCCAATAGCGCTGAAATAATGAAAATAAATATTTATATTGAAATGAAATATAACAGAAAGATTAGTATACGTACAAACTAAATGATTCGTTATATTTGGGCGACCAATTATTTGACTTTGATTTTGTTGCGAATTTTCTCTTTTTGTCCTGGAGATGGGGACCGATTAAATTAATCTCAACGAACGGCCGAAACATACCGGAAGGAATTTGCCATTTTAAGTCGTTTGCAGCCACAACTGTAAATTAATTCTCAATAGTAATGTAGGTATAGGATCATGATTAATAATTTATTACCTTTCACATTCACTTTATGTTCGCCAGTGCCTGGATGTGAGAATAGGTCAATTTGTACCGAAATTTCTCCAACACTTTCTTCGGAATTTTCGGGATCAACTGTATGGTCAAAGAAACAAGAATAAATAACTAAAAATTTTTACATAACAGCTTTCAATTTAGCTCACCTTCATGAATTTGGCTTGAAATAAATGTTTTTATTAATGTATCTGTCATTTGGGTGTATAAACTAAGTGCATATCGTAAACTTTGTAACTCTGACGATTTCTCCAAAAAAGTTTTTTTTAATCCATTACCACCCGCATGAAAATATTGTTTTATCGTATCTAAGGCAACATCAAGTACGGCACATTGTTTAGGGGACAAGTTCTTCTCAACTTCTTTTGATATGTCCATAACTCCGCTAAGGGCACTTTTAACATCTTGTTTGCCAGCCATGTGCGATTTGAATAATCGCCCCATATCTTCAATTTTTGCATTAGATGCTAAATTTTTTGCATTATCTGTTAAATGCTTAAACATCATCTGGAAGATATATAGGACATTACATTTTTTTTAAATTTTGTTTCTGTTTTTCTATTTTTTTTTTTTTTTTTTTTATAAAAAGAAATTAAGGATAAAATATTTTATTAGTTTATTGTCTCTGAATTGCTTACGGTCTTGTCAGTCATTGGGGGTAATACTATGGTTTTTTCCAAAATGCGCATAACAATTTTCCAAAGCTCTTTCAATAATCTTTTGAGTACAGTTTTTTCACATGATTGTGCGTACAGCGTAAGTGATCCATCAAGCAAATCCATAAGGGGCCTCAAAACTTCATCTGCTTCAACTGCAACTGCGTTCCGTTGCGCTGCTTGATTTCCAGCAACTATGTTGCCACTACCACCTTTAATTGATAACAATAAGTCGCCTAGTTCTCGCACGGACTGTGTTATTCGGGGCTCCAAGCTATTGTATTGAACAATATTATTGTATCATAATAAAACATATGACAGATCTCACCTTATGGCAAACTGTGATGCTAATTCATCAAGGGCGGAATTAAGATTCTGTTGTAAGTCCTTTAATATATTAGCGGCATCCTCCTCAAGCTTATCGCCACCCATAGATTCAAACATTTTTTCCAGTTGAACCCTCAGTTGTTGTATGTTATTCATAAGAATGCAAGCCTAAAATGTATAAATATTTAAATTGAATCATTTGTTTTTTTGTAAAGGCATGTCAAAGGCTTGGTTTGTGGTTCCATACACACCTCCATTATGTCTATACATATTTATAAAATGTTTTATTATTTGCACTTACAATTCGCTCATCTCTCATATGCTCTGGAAATTCCATTTTCACAATATCAGCATAAGCAATAAGTACTTTAACGATTGTTTTAGCAAAACGTCTCATGTATCGTTTCCAAATTTCTGGATCTGGACATTCAAGTTTGCTAACAACATCAAAGCACTGCGTCAATTGGGTGAAAACGTCGACTACAGAATTCGAGAATAATGCATGTTCGCTGCTTTTTTGAAACTGATTAAAATAATAAAATAAATTCAAATATATTTATTAACTTGCGATGAACTTGAATCCAAAGTAAGGAGAGGTCCAGGTATTCATTAAAATCTTTGATATAATAGCTTACCCCATCCTTTTTGTCACGATTAAAAGCACCATGAAGATATTCTAAAGAGACGTCATCGTTCTCATTCAGCCATTGCATTACGAATGGTTCAAACCAAGCTGGATACTCAGGTACTGCACCCTTGTACGGTGGCACCTCTTTAACATAGTTACTATAGAGCCATTTAACTCGAAAGTGCAAGTTCATATACGCTGATGATTTGCACAGACGATGCTGCTCATGTTCTTCAAGAGCATATTTCATGTCCACTGCAAAAAGACCCCACATGGTAGCCGCTGACAGCTAAATAAAAATGAATAATGAAAACGTTTTAGAACTGAATGTAATTTTTGTTTTTTTATTTATACTTGGCCTATATTAAGTTCTTGCGGAAATTGATTAAGAACTGTTCCATAACTGTTTTTGTCCTCATCAATAACAGATACAATTAAAGCAATTAGCTTATGCCAGAAATCAACACTATCAAGTTTTGGTCCATGGTCATCCGTATCGCGTTTGGCTTCATTTGGATCCACCTAGTAGCGTATATAAAAACAAGAAATTAATTAATATCATGTTACTATATTATTTTATTAAATATTATGTGGTAGGTACCTAGACAAAAATCTATTATTTTTTATTATATGGAATAACTTACTTGAAATTCTCTGTTATAAAGCTCATAACAGTTTTCAAAAAGGAATTGATAAGTTGACCTTAGACAAGCTTTAACGCAATCTTTGACAACAGTGCTTGCTCTTGGTGGACTAGATAATTCTTGCACCTAAACAGGAATTGATTTGAATATGTTTATTTAATTAGATCGTAACATAGTAAATATATTTTACCTTCATGCGGAAAAATGTGATACTTGTTAATAAGTCAACTGTTGACTTAAGATCCATTAGTTTCTCTTGACTTGATGCAGGAAAGTTATTTCTGTACATTGACAGATCGATTCTTAAAGAATTGTGTAATTGGTCCAATAACTTGACAAATTTTTCTTTCTATAATTAATATAACGTACACGTTAGATAAAATCTTTCTTGTAGAATTTATAGATGTAATTTAGAATCGAAAAAATAACTTACACCAAAATTGCTTGCAGCAAAACGATCACTTGCTGATACCGCTGATGATGCGGTAGTGTGCGCATAATAAGCATTTATATTTGCCAGTAATGTACTCATTACCGCTGGGACACCGGGACACAAATATTTTGCTGACAGGCAATGAAAATGCGTCATAGCTTGGTAAATATTTTCAATACCATATCGCATGGAAAATTCATCCACAATTTCCTCAGGTATCTCATCAAAATAAAGTTTCCATGCATCATCACCTTTTTGGGTGGGAAGCTTAACCTGAAAATTATCAGTTCAAAAAAAAAGGAACAAGTATTTGTCTTATTAATTTTTTGGGTATAAGTAATAAAATCTAACTTCCATTCAGTTCGGCCAAGCGAATCCTATGTAGTCAAAGTACATTGGGAGCTTTGCGAACCGCTTCGATCCTAGCTAATTTCAGCGAATGTATCGGATGAAGCGTTTCAGATGCAAACTGAAGGATGATAAAAATAATAATAAAAAAATCAAACAACTTACCATACCAATATTCTCTTCACATAAGTAATGAAATAGATTTTCATGTAAACAAGTATACTGTATGTGATATGGTGCCACTTTCTCTTCACCTTTTATCTCAACAGATATGTGCAATCGAATGGCACCTGATACAGCTGATTTATCAGTCCGTTTTTCCAAATTATACCACACGTCCATCTCACCAGAAAGCGTACGTACTTCAATAATTGTTTGTCCCAGAAAATCATCAGATTCTCGTGTTAGTTTTTGACGCAGTTTTGATTTAAGATCATTGTCTTCATCCCATACACGCACTTTTATCCTGTCTGATGAGTTGTGACACTCGCTATTGCGTTTATTAATTGGATAAGATCCATAAAATTATATACAGGTACTTATTCATACGAATATATTAAAATAAATTAAATCAAATTCATAAACATATAGTTGGAACATTTAAAACTAATAGGTTCATATAAGTATGTAAATTATTAAAAGGATATTTTGTGTATGGGTAATTATTTTCTTTACTTTAGTTATTTATCAGTTAAAATTTTTTCGTATTTTCTTGTTTTTTAACTAACAATAAATCACAAGTTCGAGTTTATACATAATTCACAAATATGACATTTTGTTTTGTTGCAGTTTGATCTCCTGCTAATTCTAAGGTTACCAAATATTGTTTTCTTTTAGGATAAACTAATTTAACTTATTACAATACATTTTATATAGATCCCGAAAATATTTCGCGAAAAGAGAATTTATTTCTTTCGCACTTTAATCAAAATGAGAGTCAAGTCACAGTGAAATATTACGTGGCGGCACCCTAATTCATAGATCGCTTTTAATGTCGACTTAGGTCGACAAAAGAAACATAATGAAAAAAAAAAAGGCTTACAGTACATAGAAGTCAAAGGTAAGTACTAATAATGGGGTTTCCTTTTGATGGGGTAGAGAGTGTAGTAGTAGTAGTAATTGTAAGTGCATAAAATATAGCAAGTATATTTGGATTTGCATTTATACATTGGTGTATTTTTTAGATAGGCACAAGACACAAACACTTATGCAAAAAGAGAACACAAAGTAAGCGATAGAAAATTTGTTCGATAGAGATACTCACAAGTGAAACTTCTCGTTCCACACAGGGTTTAGTTCCTGAGGCATTGTGCGCGTTCTTTTTTTCACTTTGCTAACTTGCACCGTCACATATGGATCACTGGTACCGCTTTTATCCTTCGCTATCAGGCCTTGAGCACAAATCACTGTACATCATATTTTGTGCATCATCCAATAATTCGCAATTCATTCGTTTCAAAACCAGAGCCGATCGAACCAATACAATTAATCCCAATTTAGTTATCCGATCGGTGCGGGTGTATTTTGTGTGTATGTATGATTTGATTTAGTTTTTATTTTTTTTTTGTAGATTTTAATTTTTACGTTTATAATAAAAACGAAATTTTATTAAGGATTTGAAACGAAGAGAACCGTAAATATATATTTTTTATGAATATGTTTGTATTTTTTTTTTTTTATTTTTTTTAGTTTTTGCAGTTTTATTTGTTCAAGGGAGAAAGAAGAAGAAAAAAAATACGGAAATTTCTTAATTAAATGCTCTTTTTAATCTGATTATTAAGAATAACAGTGATTAGACATATTTGATTTGCCGTCGTCAGAGTTACATGTCAAAACTCATATATATATAAGAATATACATTAATTTTTATACTAAAAACACGGTATTAATTACAACGACACAGATGTTGTGTGAAAATTTTAGAAACAATACACAATAAACATTATACGAAACAACGAGTGAAAGACAAAAGACAAAAAAATGAAAATAATCATCACATTTTTCTTGAATTAAATTTAACAGGTTTTTTTTTTTAACATTAACAAGTGCATTAAATTAATAGAAAATAAAAATAAAAAATTTCAGTTATTTAAACCCTTTCCACTTTTAGTATTTGATTGTGAATTTTAATAATTGGATACGATATAGAATGTTTATGTTAGGTACATTGATTTTTATTTTATTAATTTGTGTCAAGCATTGATTTTAGTTTTTTTATTAAATGGTACTTGGCATCAACGGGTTATAAAATTTGAAAAAAACAAATCTTTAAGTTTATATAAAAATTGATGAACACAAAAATTGACCAATGAATAAAAATAACAGATATATGGAAATTTGTAAATTTTGATTAATATATTCTCTTGTATTTTGTATTCTTGTATTATTTATATTTTAAAAAAAGCATTTCAGGATCTGTATGTGGTGGTGGTATTATTTATAGGCATTACAAAACAGTAGGTAAGTCATTAAGTACAATGTCGTTTTCCGTGAAATAAATAATATATACACCTGGTTTACGAAAAGGGAGGAGCTTAAGTGCGATAAAAAGTGTATTGAGAATATTCTGAAACTCAAAGTATTTGTCATATTGACATGGCTGGATCAGATCGAAACTATTCATTTTTATGCTATTCTAATGCCTTTAACCTTATCACGACACGTTTGATAAGTTCATAAATTGTACTCAAATTTACATTAGTGTCTTATATTTAATTGTACAAAATTTCTTAAAGTAGGGGTAAATATGTATTTTAATTTAATCAATGTGATCAAATTAAATACGTTACACAATGGACAACAGATGGCCCAAATCAAACGAATTCTTCAATGAAAAATTATACCTTAGAATTAGGAGCTATAAAAAAAATCAACCATATATTATTAATTATTGTAAAATATATTTTAATTGATGCCTGCTAATAAGTTTTTTTTACTTACTGCAAAAAAGTGTGCTTTTATTATTTGTAGTTATATAGAAAAGTTTGAATAATATTAATAACAGGGATTATTATAAATAATCTATTGATAAGGTAAAATTTTTTTATGCTTAGAAAAAATGATAGTTTTGAGAGCCTAGCAAATTTAACGAAAACAAATTTATAATAAAAAGAAGCCGCATTTAAATTCAATCTCTTAAACGAATTTAAAAGATGCCACTTTTTGATCCAACGTATAACACACACATAAAATAATTTGAACATTGACTGTGGTCAGGTCAACTTTATTAATTTTTAGCTTAATAATTTGTGAAACAAACAACCTCAAACACTTGCAAGAGCAGATAGATTTTCTGTCTTAAAAATTTGATAAGAAATAGATACATTAAGTTAACGAATTAATTACACAGTGCGACAGTGATTACACACCCGACACAATGCTTACAATTAGAAAAGATTGTAGATATGGTTGAGTAAAATATAAAAATACTTAATTTTTATTTTTTGAGCCCCCAACTTTTTTATGGCCAAAAAAAGCATTTTTCAGGAAAATGGCTTAGCTGTGGCTTCGTCAGTTGTAATTGTATAATCTCTAATTATATTTAAATTTAGCAAAACTCACACAAATTCGCGAAGTTGTAAGCCATTTTCCCCTAAAAAACCATGAAAAATTGGAGGGTTCAAAAATGGGAATTTTTTTATTACATACCTACAATCTTTTTTTTTTTGTTTTTTTTTTTTTACTTAGTCACTTAGTTTTGTGTCGGGTGTTTTATTTTTTTTTTATTTTGTAGCACTATGTAATATTGTAGATAAAGAATTACGTAAACTGTAAAATTGTCCAAGTTTAGTGGGCATATATTGAAGGTATATTTGCAAATATGTGTGCATTTCTAAAGGACTATTCATATATTATTTCTTGATTTTCTATTCAAACTTTTCAACCATTTGATTATGTAAGAATTATCTGAAAGGGATGCAAAGAAACTATTTAACTATTGTATGAACTTATGAACAAATTTAGTTCTGATTTTCGTGCGGTTTTAGTTCAGCATAAGTTTTACCAAATAGATACAATTTTACTGAAGATTAGTGCTTACATAATATGGTGTCTTTTATATTATTAAGAGCATTATTAAAATTATTGCATTAAGATATTAAGGTAATACAAAATTTAATTTGAAAAAATTTAAAGAAATTAAAAATATTCAAAGCAAAAAAACTTTTGTACAAAATTGATTTTTGGCCAAGTTGGTTGCCAGATAAAAAAAAAATCGTATCGTATTAATAATATATATTTATATAGATTTGACGGTTAGAAAATTCGGATTGTAAAAAATTCTGGGATAAATGTGTAAGGAATCGAAATAATAAATGGTTTGTGAAATGTTCTACTCGTGTTATATAAAATGTCAACTATATTTTTATAAGGATGTTTCACGAAAATGATTTTTTAAAACCTGCATTTCAATTTTGTATTTCTTCATTTACAAAATCAAAGATAAGAAGTAAAAAGATACCAATAATATCCTGAAAATTTCAGTTTAATAACTCAATAAATTCTTGAGAAAAAATAAAACTGTTGAAATTGGTTCGGATGTAAAACTCATTTAAACGAATAATATTTGTTTATTATTGTTCATTCAAAAACGGTAAAAAAATGAAATTTTCTTGTAAATTCTATTCAATTTTAATTTTTGCACATCTACTTTACAATGAAAAATTTTACGTTTAGCGCGCTGTGTAGGTAGGATTTTAATTTATTTTCAAGTGATATGTGATTGCAGTATCAGGGAAAATTATAAACAAAAAAATCATCTGTGTAGCTAAGAAAAAGCAAAATAAAAAATGACGCTGCCGTTCGTTGTACCTGTAATTGTTAGCTTGCATGACCATTTAGATGTTCCCTCAACAGTTGCGTGCTCAGCCTGTTCTAACGAATCTATGTGTGTATCTGGATCCACACCGAATGTCATCCTTGAAATGAATTGAATTTATTGCAAACACAGGATATACATATATGAATTATTAAGAAAATTTTTAAAATCAAATTTTGTACAAGAGTTTGTTCTCCTGATTTTTAGTTGTACAACTAAGACAAATACTTATAAATAACGATATATATCAGGGACCGCCCTGAACTTTCGAATTTCGAAGTCATTTATTTTAACAGATTTTACCAGTCTGAGAACAGCTCGGCCTTAAAAAGCAAGTACACCTACATCTAGGTTTGTAATCAAAAATTATGCTCCTTCTACACATCACATTTGAATGCTGGCTTAAAACAGCCGGTACCTCAGTCAAGTCCAGTCTGAAAACTCTCATGTTGGAGTAAAGTTCCAATTTGTAAATTGGTGTATGTAAATTTAATTCATTTTAATTGAAAATTATTTGTTAGTTTAGCTTTTTCTAAGCTGCATTTGTTACTTAGTTTGTTTGTTTGTTGCCATATTAATTTTTTTTTGTATTTTTTTTGTGTGCTTACAAACATTCATACATGCATACATACATACATATCGTTATCGCAAAAAACACAAATTTAAATACTTATTGACTTACATTCACTCATATATGTATATCTATTTTATAAGTTCATATTTATGATATATTCATACACCAAAATGAAACAGAGCATATCATTCAAATTTAAGTTTTTAGGTGATTTAGAAATCAACAAAAATTACGATATTACGACGTTAAGAATATTTACGAGAAATTTCGAAATTGTGCATTTTAGTTTCAAACCTGTTATTGCTATTTTGGCTGACCATTTGCTTGTACCATCCAGGACGCTCTGTTTAACAGCCTTCATGTGGCCGGTATGACTCTTCTCCTCAATGCTGAATACGGCTCTAAATAGTTTATATATTGACTAGTTTATTGCACACACATAATTGCATAATTAATTAAAATTTTAAAGAAAAAATAATTGATTCAAAAAAGTCATGATATCTTTTATACACATTTATAACTAAAGATGATGTTATGAATCAAGAACTGTGTTCAAGTTGACTAGTCACCTTTGAATCGAAAAACGAGTAAAAATTATTATCCCTTTATTAAAAGCTCGAAATGCACAAGTTAATTGTTTCGAATAATTCCAATATCATCACAAGAAGGTTCAATAAAATATAATAAAAGCTTTCATAAGCAAAATTGGAAAATGTTACCTGATAAGTTCAAAAATCTCTGGCTTTTCTCGCTCGCGTTGCTTCATCCTGTCTTTCATTGCGGTAATTATCGAGTTGGCTTTATCTTCAGCACCATGTTTTGAGCTCTTTTCAGCCGCACCTGAATGGAGATAATAAAATATGTATAATTTTACATATGTAATTCAATAGCATTTAAAAAAAAACACATTTACAAAACAAAATAAAATCAAACAACATTGCAAGAATCTGGACCTCGAATTTTACAGCATTTACATCAACTGATAAAAAAGGTTTTGACTGTGTTACAAGAATGATTCATTGAATTATGTTTTATTATTTGTTGGTTTGTGTCTACTTACGCTGTAAGCAATCTGCATTCAATAGATCCTTGCATTTTTCATGGCACTTGACACCACATTCTGTACAGCGTACACCTTGTCGAGCAATTCCCCAAAGCAAACCTTCACACTCATAACAGTAAGTTGGAGAAGTTGCCGTCCAAAGGACAAAGTTGTGCGGAGTAGTTGAGGATATGGGATAAATTAGCGCTTGCAATGCCTTTTTGTAAACATGCATTTTCTATATTTAATATAATTCAAATAGTATAAAATATTTATTATAACAAAGGTAGCGTTTATAGTTATAAGAAATTGACTCACCAATTCTTCATCGTTTAATGTGGCTCTGGGTACTGCTGATGTTAGTCCGGCATTGCGTTTAGTTGCAGCCATCGTCTAATGATATTAATGTAAAATTATTAATTAATAATCCATAATCAATAATTTCCTTATTTAAAGAAGAGCAATAAACCTTAATTTTTTGACTACGAAATGTTTAAAAGTTTCACGAAAACAAAGAAGGTGCAATTAAATCAAACAAACATTAAATACATAATGAAAATTTTTAAGTGTACCACTACGATAAAAGTATATTATTGAATAATAGTGCAAAACAACAAAGGTACCATTTTGTTGTAAAAAATGAAAGCCGGATCTATCCAGTTTTTAAAAGTCGGCAAAATTAAGCGACAAAATGTAGTGTAAGTGCAATTTCTCAAAAGAAATTGTCGTTTCATTTGTAACAAAATGAAAATAGATCGGGTTCTATACTACCAATTTGCATATAAAATGAGGCAACAATTGAGTTAAAGCATAGCACTTTGGGTCATAAATGGAATGGCATATAATAGTAGGCAATTGCTTTAAATTAAAATGAAGCTACACAAATTACGCATAGTTCAACTTGTTGCATTTTAATGTTAAATTATTTTTGTATTGTACGTGTAATCAAAGTAGTTTTAATGCATGTGTATTCGAAAATTAAATTAAATTAAAGCATAACAACTGTTAAGATATTAATTACACTGGTCTATCAATTTGAGCGTTTTGACGGCATTCTAAGCGTGAAGTTGATTTTTCGATTCATTTTCATGCGCTGAATGAATATTTCAAACGTAGTTTTCGTTTGGTCGTGCATTCAATTAAATTTTTGGAACTCCATACAAAGTTAAAATTTTAGTTTATGTATTTCTTATGTCGTGCATGTATTTGCGTAGAAAATTGTTATTTCTTATAGATTTAAGTGTGTTCAATTCAGGAAAATTGTCAACAATATTTTAGCACCTCTCATGAAGAGCTTTTAGAAAATGAATTATTTTCTAATTAGAAATAAAAAAAACAGTTTTTCAAAATATTACTAGTCTCAAAAATTGTATACCCTGTAGAGGTGGGTATAGGCTAGTGTTGTCATCGTGCAAAGAACATCGCTGTCGTGTCGTGCCCACCCTGTACGTGTCGTTTTCAAGAAGAATTAAAACTCATATAATTTAATGTAGTCGGCAAGAATGAAGTTGTAGGTATTATGGGTAATTCCATTAGAAACGACCCAATGAGACACTTCAACTTTCAACTATATGATGATGCCGATCTAAGATATGAGGTCCAAATTTTAGGTTAAAGTGTTTTTTTTTTAATTTGCTCTCATATTTACATGATTGGTACGCTTTAAAATATTACGATTAGTAAAATTGTTGTTGATCAAAAACCGAATCGAGCAACATTAGCCTTAAATTCGTTCAATATTACGTATCCAAAAAAAAAAAGAAAATCAACTTTGAGTTTTTAAGAATTATTGAAAAAAAAACTATATTGTTTTTGTGTTACGCCCGTTATGAAAAAACCATAAAAGTTTGATTTTTTTTAAAGAGGTGAAGTGGTAAAGTTTGAAACTTTGTAAAAGTTAGAAGCAAAAAAAACCAATTACAATCAATCGTTTTTTTTTTTTTAATTATAATGTTCGTACTATCGAATTAAAAGATGATTTAAATTGGTTACACCCGCTATGAGATTTTACTATCGTGGGTTAAAATATTCAAAAGCTGAGCTTATGAAGGGATTTATTATGTATTTGTTCAATATGATATATACAATATTAGTTAGGTAAATGGACTAAAACGGCTGAAGAACGCTCATAATCTAATTCGCAAAAATATCGGCGAAAATTAAAATTTGTATCCATCAGAAGTATCCCTAAGCAATAATTTTTTATCATATCATTTTTGTAAAATAACAGAAAAGGATTTTTTTTTTATCGCGTTTTAAAAAATTATTATTAGAAAAATTGTTGTTGATTAAAAAATTTAATCAAGTAAAATTTGGAAAGGGTTTGCCATTTTGTTTTAAAAATAATTTCGGGCAAGTGGTCCAGTCGGTTGCATTAAATGTATTCTAGGCAAGAAGCTCAATTTTCGACTGTATAGTTTTAAGTTCAGATGAAATACCTACATTGTAAAGTTAGGTTACATTTTCAAAAAGAAAAAAGTATATAAGGGTGATTCCATTAGAAATGACCCGATAAACAATTTTTCAGCCAATAATTTTTTACTTTTTTAATGACGATGTAAAATAGGAGGTCCATGTAATGCTATAGTGCTTTAATGTTTTTTTTTTTTGAATTAACACTTCTAGCGCGCTCTGAAATATTGGGTACTAAATATTAGAAAAATTACACTAGTTTACACCATTAATATACCAGGCATGTAACTATTTTTTTCGTATTCTACTATCTTCACCTAACAATACCTCATACTCACTTTTTCCCCATCACGTCCAGATTTTTCAGCGTATTTCATTGAAGTATTTGAGCTCCATACAAAATTTTTTTTTTTGCATTAAATATGACGGCTTAGCCATGACTTTTTTCACGATCCAAACTAGAGCTGGGCATGGGCTGGTATTTCTCGACACGGCCCAACACGACACGACAGCGAAGTTTTTTAAACACACACGCACGGCCAAAAATTTTGCTAGCACGGCCCAACACGGCCCAACACGAAATCGAATGGTGCCACTATCGATCGAAGCCCAGCTCTTCTAAAAAATTGCAATATGAAATCATACAGTAACATTTATTTATTTTTGAAAAATTTAGGGGCACAACGTAATTGAATATCGAACTGCAACGTTTCAAAATTTATTTTCTCATAGCCCATATATGATTTTTTCTTTAAATTGCCCACGCGTGGCACGCCGAAAACACGAGCCCATGCTCATCTAGTTTGGATTCCAAACTATAATTTTTTATAGATTTTGGGGTGGAGAATCCATAAAAAATCTAAACCAATTTTTACCACCCTCTGTTTAGAAGGTAGAATTTTTCAAAAAATATTATATTTCTCCCATACAAAAGTATTACTATCTAGCTATCTCTTTAGTAGGCTGAAAAGTATGTGTTTTTTCTTGAGCCCAAATGGTAGGTGGTAAAAATTGGGTCACATACCTACATATATTGAATATTTAAAAATACAAAAAATATATCTCTTGTTCGTGCTCTCTAATCTATTATATTAGATGGTCAATTAAGATTGCAAAACGGATTCAGTGAACGATGTGTACCAATAGATTTACGAACATCACATGTTTCACTAAATTCCGATAAAAAAGTTGTCGCCAAACGAAAGCACTTTCTTTTACTACCCACTAGTGCTTTGACTATACATAAGTCTCAATGTAGAACTTATAAAGACTTCGTGTACGAGGTCAGTAAAAGTCATTTACAAGAACTATATTTTCATTTTTGGAATCTGTATAAAATTACGAAAATTTTGAGTTCTATTACTACAGCGTAGCTTAAAAAATTTTTGGTTGATTCTAGAGAGAGATCCAAAATTTAAGACGGCGGTAGAGCCCTCAAGATGACATGCAATTTTAGTTTAAAAAATACTAATATATTCTACCATCTAATACGCAAAGTTTGAGAGGTCTTACGTGAAGAAATACCAAGAAAAGGTTTTTCTAGACACCCTATTGTACATTGTACCACTCAATAACGATTTACCTATTGATGTTTTACCAAATATGGGTATAATAATGGCAAATGAGTTCATCAGCTTGGATTTAGACCGTCATCTGTTAGAGACATTTGTTTTCAATATGCGCGATGGAAAACGGTGTTGAAATCGTATTAGTAGTATGTATCATGAAGCTTTTATGTGTCTAAGTATTGCACCTGCTACAATGGAATCACCCAAAAATACATTTTTTTTTGGCATTTTTCCTGAATTAAGTACTCCTTAATCTATGAGAAATAATAAACTTTTATCAAAATATATTCACGTTATAAGCAATACATTTCAGAGAAAAAATTATCTTTATATGGAACCCACAACTTTAATTTAATGCACTGACCATAAGAAATATGATAAGATATAACTCTTATCTAATATTTGGTCTTCAAAATCATTCAGAATACCGTTACACTGTAGACCAGTGTTGTTACTAGGTGTTAACATTATTATTTTTAAAAAACTTGATGTTTTTTATTTTTACAACATTTGTTTCGATTTTCGTTCTATATACCTTGAGCACCTGCGTGTTCCATTTAAAAAGACATTTTCGGTAAACGAAAGAAAATAATAAAATTTGGTATCATCGTTTATTGTTATAAATTTGAGGAAAATCCAAGACAAATTACAATTGGGTCAATAAAAATTTGGTATTGTTATAAGTCGACATGTAGAGTTGTGTGCTGGGAGTTTCTGTATAAATACTGAAAATTAACCACTCTGAAATCGGAGTCTTACCTCAAAAGGTCAAACTTTGTGAGTTTAAAAATGTACAATACCTAACCAAATGTATGAAAAAATAAGGATTTTTGAGTCATAATTTTTGTTTTTTTTTTTGTATCAAACGCTTTAGAACTTTATATTTATAAAACTCGATACATTTACAGAGTGTTACGAAATATAAATTGCCTTTTTATTCCTTTAGCTTTAAGCGTTTAAAATTCTGACATTTATACTTTTTTAAATTTACCGAAATTGTTGTTCCCTTAATTAAGTACGCCAGCATCCGATTTCAAAGAGGTTAACAGCAACCTTGCAATATTTAAGCTTTCAAACTAATGTTGTGAAAATGCTGCTTACTTTGGTGAGCAAGCTGAGTTGTTTTTTTATACTGACTGTGAGTGAAAAATATTATTTAGTTTGCTCACTTATTCAGTTTGTCCAGTTGCTCAATCGGTTGTTCAAGTTGCTGTTTTTTTAGTTGTTTTTAATTATTTCATTATTTATTTATTTAGTATATACAGAAAGAAACTTTATATTAAAATTCTTGTTGGCTTTTAAAGCAGTGGTTATTATACAAACTATAGTTTATTTTTGCACAAAAAACCAGACTTAACAACTGACCGAGAAACTGAATGAACAACTTAGTGAATTTAACTGACAATGAGAGCAATTTAATTGAGTTGTTCATTTTTTCATTTAATTTTTAAGAAAGTACAACTTTTTTACTCACTTACTCATGAACAACCCAACACTATTTTAAACCTTTAAAAGGTGCATAGTACTTACCAATTCAGACACCAGTGGTATGGACTTCCGTCGTGGTCGTATATCCGGCATACTATCAATGTTGCTATAGAACGGATTGTCACTGGGATGACCATTAACACGCAATCCCACATCTCCTGTACCGCTGCCATTCTGAAATTTTATTAATAATATAAAAATTACTTTGTGTAAATTAGATTGCATTTAACTTAAGAGCTACCGTTATTATATTATTATATTTAAATACATCGAATTTTAGGTGATCAATATGGGAAATATTTGACTAGTGCATTTTTGCAAATATTAGCTTAATTAAAAATAAGATTTGTCGTTTTTTTGATGTGTAGAGAAACTCCTATCGCCCACACTAACTAAGCAATTTCATTTAAACTCGAATTTGGATTTTGGTTACTTTACCTTTTCACGGTCTTTAGCTAGTTCTTCTTCTTTGATTTTATCCTGGTTATGCTTGTTTTCTTCAATTTTTCGTTCTTTTAATGTTTTAAGTAATTTCCATTTACTACTGCTTAAGGCGCCATTTCCAGTACCACCTACCTGGGATTGGGAACCCCCCTCGACACTTGACTCCTGACTTATTAGTTTTTTGGGACTGGGACGCATTTCATTAATAGGGCGGGCATCAGCATTTACTGAATTGTCTCCAGATTCTTCCATACTTAGTTTTGAAATTATTTTACACTCATTGTCACTTTCAATTTCTTTGGCAACAAAAACGTTTGAAGAATTAGATTCCATTTGTGATTGATCGAATTGCTGATCATTTTTGAACGACTTTGTTTCGGTTAGTTTATCAGGTATGGAAATGGGACATGCATCATCACTGAAGAGTGTAGGTGAGTCCGGTCCAGATGTGGCACCTGAAGATGAGAAGTTATCGTTTTTTTCTCCAATAATGTCAAATTTTTGACTTGTTCCCTTTGGCTTTTGTTTTTTTTTGTATTCATCATCAGATGAGTATGACGAATTGGAGTCAAATTGTAAATCTGACTTTATACTATTATCGGAACCAGTTTGGCGCACTTTACTTTGTCTTTTTTTTTTTAAACGTTTCGAAAGAACCTTTTCTTGTATAATTTTATCGGCGGATCCAAACATTTTATGCTCATCATCTGCTTGTTTTACTTCAAAATCAGATGTATTAAGCGTAAATTCACCATTGACATCTTGCCAAGCTTTATGGATATCAGTGACTTTAGTAAATTTGTCACACACAGTTGCACGTACATGTTTCGTGAAACTTACGGGGGTTGCTTCCGTTTTCTCCATGCAAATATCTGGTTTTACTTGAACGACACTTTTGAGCTCCTTTAAAACTTCCACTAATAAAAGCTTAACAGATTCATCTGGTAAATATTGATTAGTATCAGCATCATATCCAAATCCATCATCTGAACTGACTAAAGCCAATTGACCAATTTGCGAAAATAGCACCTCGTTGTCAGCGGTTTGAGAATTTTCTATTTTATTATTATCAGCTTCTGCTGCTGCTACCATGCGCTGCAGCTGCTGCTCTTCTTCAAGCTGACGTAGCTCATAACAAAAATATTCATCATCTGTGTCAATGCTATCTTCGGTGCTTTGGCGTCTTGATGATGAAAGCGTACGAGCAGAATGCTGACTGCGATTGTCGTCATCTTCCCGTGAATTCCAACCAAGATTAAAATTCGGAATATCGAGCGATTGTTGTTGAGTCGCCGCAGTCATGGACACCAAAATTCGGTTTTCATTTGTAGTTGCTGGTTTTATCTCCCCATTTAAGTCCCCCACTATCAAAGTTGAATCTTTGATGACTACTTCAGGACATGGAGGAATAAGGCTTTTAATAATTTCTTTGCTTTTATCATCATCCTGAATGACGTCATTAGTTTGGTCGGAGGGTGCCAATGTTATGGATGCGTCTTCGTCATCGTCATCACAAACATAGACAGAGCTCGTCTTTTTTAAGAAATGTTGCTGTCCAGTCGGGTATGTGGCCATCAGTGGGTGAGTAAGGGAAACATTTTTTTCATTTTCTTCAATATATATTTGAGGAACGCTTTCAGAACTAACAACAATATTTTCCAACTCTGTGGTATCATTCATCACTTTGGTATTTACAAACGACTCCTTGCCATCTTCATGTGTTGAAGTTGATGTGAAATTCCGAGCTAGGGGAAAGATATTTTCATTTTCAGCTTCTTCAACTTCACCTTGACTTTTCGAATTTTCAGCCTCGAAATAAATGTTGTTGGCATGTTCAATTTCATTATTTCCGGAAGTAAAATCTTGCGTCTGTTCTCTTGATTTTGTGAATTGGTGATGGATTGGTCGAATACACACTTCAAATTCAGTAGTAATAGCAGCAGAATCGTCATCGTTTTCAGATGATGCGAGGCTTGGCAAGTCTCCCTCAGGATCCGATATGCTTAAATCGGGGCGCAGGCCAAAACTGTGCCGTTTATACGATTTGGCTTTTTCCACAAAATTGTTCATTTTCGCCGATATTGAACGTTTTTTGTGTACTTTTATTGATTCGGAGGAGGAGCCGTTTCGTTTATTGTGGGTGGATGAAGTAGTACCAGCAGCTCGCTGAATTATTTTTATTGGCAATTTTTTCAATCGTTTTGATATTTCGAATTGTTGACTTAAGCTACTACCACGATGTGGACGCCTCCCCCCTTTAATTAACGGATACGAGCCTGCCTGACCACGAATTTGCATTTGCCCGCCTTGATTATCACCAAAAGGTAACGAGTGTGAGCGATTATACTTTGAAGTCCGTTTTAATTTAAAGTTATCAGGCAAAAAGTTGCTCAATTTGTCCCATACCTTTGGTTGCTTAGGTGGCGGTTGTTGTTGTTGCTCTGACTCTGACCCTTTTGAAGACTTACCAAACCGCATTGCGGACTCAATTTTTGGTTCCCCATAATCATAATTATTAGAAGTTTTTGTACGTCTTAGCTGCTTTTGCTGTAAATTGTAATCGTTCTCTTGAAATCCCAATCCCAAATAATCCAAATTATTGCTGCTATTATAATCTGTAATGCCATTTGATGACGGATAATAAACAAGTCGGTCTGTTAAAAACATTTTTCGAGTGCGATGATCATTCAACTCTACATTATCAATATCAGTTTCCTCATAAAAAGAAGAAGCAGCACTTAAATCGGTTCCTTTATATGTCGTCGTCATCAGTGTGGATGAATTTTCCGATTGATATTTTAAAAGATCCGGCATTCGATTCAAGTTCTCATTTGAGGTTTTATTATTAATTTTTTCATGAAATTGTTTCAACTGTTGTTGTTGCATTGTGTCCGTATCACCCAATGTGTAAAGGAGATGAGGATGGATATTTTGTTGTTGTTGTTGATCCCATTCCAACATCTCATCGACAGTTGTCAGCTGCTTCTCATTCTCATTATATGCATTTGAGGTCATATTAAATATTGATTTGTTTTCATATGCCGAACAAATTGGTATATTTTTCGATAATTCAAGAATATAGTTTAGATTCTCTTCGGATAAAATAACACTATTTTTTTTTATTTCAGCAGAAGAATCGGGGAAAATATCAGTTCTAATAACTTCAGAGATTATCCTATTAATATCCGAATGCTGATCATCTATATTTGACAATCCATTATTATCCATCATCATTTGAATCAATTCGAGATTGATTTCATTATACTTATTTAAAAATGGATTTCCATTTCCAGTTGACCTTCCACTTAATAATGATATATGTCCAGAATCGGATGTACTGGGTGGGTTGAGCAAAATCGCATTTTCATTCAAAAGGTTGGTGGTAGTTGACCTCAAGCCAGCTCTATACCCCAATTTATCATCATCATCATCATCTTCATCATCATTAGGGGCTGGAGGTGGGGGACTCGCTCCACTAGGCGCCAATAGTACATCCAAATCCAGTTCTGTGTTTATCTTATGCTTATCTGGATTGCGTAAATGTAATAAAAACAACATACTATTATGCCTTTCTAAGCTCTTTTTTAAAGACATGATGTACTCATCTTGACTATAAATGTTTGATGTAGAACGAGAAATATCTCCATTTCTGTAACACAATTGCGTGGAAGAATATTTATCGTCGTCTTTGACATTAACATGATTGCTAGTTATTTCATCGATTTTTTTCCTACGATGCATTTCAATCTCCTGTGTCTCGAGTAATTTGAGCTGTTCATCTAAATTTGAATTATTTCGTAATAGATGAGCGCTTCGATTAGGCTTGTATTTTTTATTTCTATCTAATGTTTTATGTATGTTTTGCTTTGATGATGATGATCCAGAAGTAGGAATAGTTTTACTCGATAATTTCGAGTTTTTATGATCATCAAAAGAACTGCCCACAAGCTTTTTCAGTGTGTCAATGTTTTTGTCAAATTTCTTCATAATTAGATCAAATTTTTCACTATTTTCCGTAATGCGTAAACGTCGTAGTTCCTCAGTTATAGTAATTGGATTGAGTAGCAAAAGGGTCAAGTTTTTATCAACTTCATTTAGTCTTTCGAAAAAATTCTGCTCCGACTTAATCGTTTGGCGTAGTCTATTAATTTGTGATGCAGTCAATGATTGCAAGTCGCTTATTTTGTTAATTTCTCTTAATATAACCTCTGTCATGCTGTCCAAAATAAAAGTACTTTTATCATCGTAAATGCTACTAAAGTCATCTGAATTGGAGGCACCATCACATTCTCTTTTGTCGTCTGTAGATGTTATGTAGTTAAATGTATCAGTTGATTTCATTTTGCAATCAAATGATGTGGCCGCTTGTGCAAGAATACTCTTTAAATTATTTATCATATCCATCTCATTTTTGTAATGCTTCTTTTTACGATGTTGTTTCCTAAATTCTTTGCTGATTTTCTGATTATTATTTGATATTTGCGTTACAGACAAGTCATCTTCAGTTGCTTTACAGTCCTCCTCATTGCTTTCCTGTATTATTACCAATGAAGATGTCGTCGAACGGAATCCGCTTTCAGTTGCAGTTGCCGCTTCAGACTGTTGAAGTAATCGCTCCAAATTTGATATTTCTGATGTAAGATTATTATCTCGATATGCTTCGTTAAGTGTCTTGTAGAAATGCTCATTCATTTCATCATTATTATTTGTTTTTGTCCCACCAGTGTCTTCAATGGGTACTGCTTGGATCCCTCCCCCTTCTCCGGTTTTAGAGGCGGCTAGCCGAAAAAACTTTGTCTCTTCTATCAAATCATCTAATTGACTTGGACTCGATGAGCTTAAATTTTGACTTTGATTTCCTTGAGTAGAGTAGCTTGAGGAGAGTAAATTAATTTTTTTTCTGTCTTCTCTTTTTACAGTTAGCGGTAAGTCGCATAGACTTCCAGATGCAGCAACTTCTTCTAGAACTCTCTGACCATTTAAAAATTCCTGAAGAAGCTCAACACGTGCCGTATTTGCCAATATTTGCTGCTTTTGTTCATACAACATAATATCAGATTCTGAATATAGCTTTGGACGCCCTGTTGTATTCGTTTCAGTAATCCAAAAAGATTCATTAGAATTTTTCGAGTCATTTGCACGATGATTGCAATCATCCGTGCTGTTAACCGTGTTATTAGAGTAGTGTAAAAAAAGTTCATTTGCCCCATTATTGCCCTCTAAAACATATTCATCCATAAATAAATTTGAGGCTGCTAAATTATCGTACGACTGAAATGTTTCCATATCCGCGTCTACAGCCAGCATGCTTCCAAATCCAAATTTATTCATTGAAGAATCATTTAAAGCGTTAGTATTTTCGGTACCTACTAATTGTTCTAACTGATTTTCTCCATACTCTTGTTGTTGTTGCTTAGCAACAGCAATTAAACCCATTAAATTGGTGACCACAGATTGCTGTTCCATAGAAATGTTTTCAAGTTTTTCCAGTCGCGTCCAAATTTTACCATATTCGCTAGACAACAAATCTAAAGCACGCCAAGCAAATTTAAGCTCTGTTTCAAGTAAACTTATCCGAGTAGTTATCTTGTCCATATAATCAGATATAATGTAATCAGAGTGCTGCTGTGAGTTATACAATTGACTTAATTGCTGTTCGCTCCTTATTGATATCATGCTATTGTTTCTATTGACAGTTGCATTGTTCATAATTTGACTGGATGCCAAATTTATATTTGATTGGTTCTGCATTTTTTGGTCAGTCGAATTAGAATGTTGTTGCTGTTGCTCCATTTTCAACTGTTGTTGTATTTTAAATTGGCTTTGCAATGCATTGAATTTCATGGTATACGGTTGCAATGAAGCTGATTGTTCATCAGTTACTACAGACCCAGAAAACATTAATTGTTGATTTTGGCAGTGGTGATGATTTAATTCATGGGCGGTCGAGGAGCTCCCCTCATGGTGGTTAGTGGTGGTGGGAAATGGCGCCGATGATTCCAAAAGCTGTTTTGTCAAGTTTTGAGATGCAGAACCAGAAGTGGACAGCAATGGGATTGTTGACATTTTGCTTTACCTAAATATTTATGTATGGGTATTGTCATTTAAAAATTTATTTACACACATACATGCATACATACATAGACATATATGTATACTGTTGCATATGCAGGACCATAGTCAGAGAGGGTGGGAGAAACAAAACCAATTCGTATTCGTCCATCCCCTTTAACGACCCTGTGCATAGGCATACACATACATATATAAATATGCAATTGTCAAAAAGTGTGAAGTAGAGCACCGAAAACTAATATTTTTATCAATCATCAAGAATGAATTTTACTCAAACTAAAACTCAACTCAATTGATAAGTAGTTAATAAATAATCGAGAAAATTAATAGCTTTCTGATTGTTACTAATATTTGGAAAGTGCTCCACTTTTAATGTATGGAACGTATATATAAATGCGAATATTATTTTTTTTCGTCACGCGGTGATTAATTTATCAGAGTAACTCCTCGTTTTCTTATAAAATTGTGTATACGCATTTTTATTGTCCATTTATTTTAATAGGGCTTTTATTATTTTCTTTTTTTATATTATTGGGTGCATTTGTTCTTTTTTCAACACATTTGATAGAGTCCAATTATATATATGTCTCATATAATAAAACAAAATATTATTTTGTACACAAAAATCGTTGATTAATCTAAAAATTCGTTTTCGTTCGCTCGCTCGATGCGCTTTTAAATACGCTGAAAAGTATACTACAATAAAATCAACTGTATTGTATTTTGTTCGACTGACTCTCAGAACCTCTTTTTTTTGAGCTTTTATATTCAGGTACACAAAACTTGTTCGAAGCGCAAAAAAGAGAGTGAGCGAGAGAGCGAGAAATAATTTTGCAAGCAAGTATTACTTCAGAGCGTCCCAAGTGCAATACAAAAACAAAAAAAAAAAAACATTGAAGCAATGGAAATTTATACTTTGTTTAAACGGGCTAACAAGGATTTTTGCTATTTTGTATATAATTTACAGAGAAGATAAACTGCGCATGTGTATAATACAAAAAAGAAAAACCTATTTACTAAGTCTAAAAGCTTTTTTCGAAAGCTTTTTTATAAAAAGCTCAAAAAGTCGAGCTGTGGCGACCGCCCGCCCGCCATATAAATACCCTAAAATTGACTTTTTTAAATCGGTGACATTACGCAAAATTAATTTGTGCACTTAGTAAAATTTGCATATAACTTTATTAAAACAACTGACTGCACCTATTCAATAGCATTCGGAAATTACTCACAAAGTATTCAACCACACACGACTTTTGATATTTTAAAAGATTGCTTAGCTTTCGTGTACGTTCTGCGGTTGAAACGATTTGATCTGTTTGCTGCCTTTCTGATTTTGCGTATTGTTGCATGTCGGTGATATTATAAAAAAATGTTGTATGCGTACAACTAAGTACAACCACGACTTTGTACTGAATTGGAATATTGTAATTTTTCAAATGTATGCTAATATTTTTAATGAATGCATTGATGATACGGGTACACATATAAACAAATTTATCAACTTTAATTTTACATTTCTCGTATATTACACATCACAAAAAAACATTATCAGAAAAGCTAAACTCGGCCGCAGCCGAGTTTGGGGATACCCTGTACCGGCTTTTCGAGCGATTACAGTTTTAAAAAATAATAAACTGACAGACGGACAGACAGACATGGCTATATCGACTCGGCTGTTGATGCTGAACAAGAATATATATACTTTATAGGGTCGGAAATGCCTTCTTCTGTGCGTTACATACATTTCCAAAAGCTATAATACCCTTTTACCTTCGGTACAGGGTATAAAAAAAATATAGGTAGGTATATATATTTACTTTAATTTTGGCTTTATTGAATAAAAAATATTTTCCCTAATATTAAAAATTAAAAGTTTTAAAAATTCTTTTATAATTTTTCAGAATTAAGCACTTTAAATTTTATTAAAGGCAATGCTCTAATTTGCAAGTATATTCTAGGCTTAAGGTGGGCATACGCAGCAGTGAAAATGTTTCGATAATGAAATTATCTAATTTTCTTCAATTTCCCTCAGCTGAGTCCAAAAAACATCATGATAACTTAAGCTTAACTGTACATTTAAAAATATTGTGGTTAGAAAACAAATTAATGGTTTATTAAAAAATCATGAAGAAAACTTAGGCAGACAAAAAAAAACCTGTAGTATTTATACCCTGTACGAAGGGTATATAGACTCCTGATATTCTGAGGTAAACCTAGTTTAATTTGAATTTTTGCACCCAAAAATCTATACAAATTTTTTTTTGGCTAAAAACGCCCAGATTGCAGAGATAGACTCCTAATACACAAAAGTAGGTCACAGAAGTAGGTCTTTCGGACTTTTACCACGCCTCTTCCGACCTAGCATATCGATGTATTGTTTATCATGTTATATCTCCTCTTCATTTTGAGTCACAATTCTCAGATTTGTTTCTATGTGTGTGTTTCATTAAAGAGCTTAAACAAATGACTGGATTTTTTTATTTTGAATTATCCTACAATTTACTAGCATTTTCGCTCTAATTTCGCAATTATATAATTTAGAAACTCGGCTTTTGTTATTTTACTTAATTTTGAGTGAACATACCCATTATCACAGACTAATTTTTTTTTTTGACTAATTTTCGTCCATAGAGATTTGGCAGAGATATATGTATACCTTCAACAAAATTCTTTGCACTTTAATATTCCCCGAATCTTAAATAGACCTAAACATGATTTGTTTAAAAAATATTTGGAATGCGACCCACCCTACCCCACAGTGTATTTTAGCTGGCCCTAAGTCCATGAAAACATTAGGTAAAAATACATTGGGCTCAAACAAATTAGATCTGAAAAACCAAGCGAAATAAATCTATCGTGATTATTTCACTCAAATTATGTTAAAATAGAGTATTTAGGTCTCACCTCTTTAATCGTTCGTTCAGATATAAAATGTAAGAATAGAAAGTTTTAGCACGATTGAAAAACGCTTCGAATTTTTGAATTTTTCGGTAAAACTTCATGAATTTCTTTGAAAAACAAATATTTAAAGCTACGAATTACTGATTGTAAAAGTTCGTATTGTTATATCTTTAAAAATCTTTCAAATGCCAAAATGGATGCAGGACTGACAGTTTTATAGCATTAGCAATAGTCAAAAATTGGTAAATACACTGCAGACTTGAAATTTGAGCATATTTTATTTTTTCTGTGCGAATACATATTTTTTTACACGAAAACAATCTTTTATTTTGTAGATGAAAAATCGTAGATGTCACACAATGGACTAATTCTTTAGTACAGACTTCTTCTGAATGATTTGGTGGTTAGTTGCAAAACCCAACTGTATAGAGAAATCGCAGGCATTATATCTCTATCATATCAATTGAAAAAATCAGTGAAAGATGGCAAGTTTATCGTTACTATGGACTTTCCGAAAATTATGTACTCAGTCCATGTGGTCCATAGCTTGAAGTACATAAACTATGCATAGCTTTGTAGTGTTTTCAGTAAAAATAGAACACTATGTAACAGGAGTCTATTTGTACAATACCAAATTCATTCAATAAATTCGGCAAAACACATATTCGATTAATTCATTATTTTTCAGATGCAGCTATTTTCAAATATAAAAAAAATAGATTTAATTTTTGAAATCTTTATTATCATGAAGCTGACTTTGGCATTCGCCATTGCGTATGGAAAAGACGCTTGTGATAGAATTGGCGTCACTGTAAAAAGGAATGTCTAAAGGGTAAGCATTTAAGAAGCAATAAAAAAAAACTTTTTCGAGTGGGTGAAGAGTTTAAAGAAAAAATAGAATTTGCTTTTTGTAACTCAGGAGAATGTGAGTTAGAAAAGAAGAAATTGGAATCGCTTGAAACGAATTGTCGGCACAAGACATTTTCAATCTTTCAAGCCGATCTACAATGACCAGTTAAGTTCTCAAATAATCTTAAAATGTAAAAATATGTAGAAAATCATTTTGTTGATTATTTAAAGAAGCATTCCACTCTTTTTCTTCTTCTTTATTTTAGAAACAAAACGGCTTTCATTTCAATAAAAGCATAAGAGTACAAATTGTTTCACATATGTATGTTTAAAATAGTAAAAAGCCGTTGATTCCTGAAAAATAATGGTTTAATTTTTTCTCTTTAACTTTCATTCAATAAGACAACCTTTTTTTATTTATTTATATAATCCCTCAGTTTTAGCGACTCGTAATATGGATAGTCGTAACATTTGTTGGTTGTTGGCTGCATTATGCCATGAAACCGGCTTAACCTGACCTTTGTTGTTTATCTAGGTATTGACACCAATTTTATATACTCTCCAATCAGTGTGCAAATCAAAATCAACGGACAATATCTTATAACTGCCATACAACTGACCGATTTGATCATTTGTTATATAGGAAAAGTTTTAGGTAGACTATATCATTTAAGCTGCATTTAAACTATCTGGTTTTCCTATATGAGTAGATATACACTTCAAAAAAACAATATTGGGTTCTCATATTGTTCGGCAGCTTTAAACGCCAGTTTTTTTGTTCTGTTGCTGAGGTAAACTGTGATTTAAAAAAATATGCAAACTTTTACGCCCGAAGTTAACTTTCCCTCTGAGTTTTGAAAACATTTTTGAAAATGGCGTCCGAAATGGCTCGAATCACACTATGCGACAAAATTAACTTTTTGACCGTTTTCGATAGACCACAAAATCTTAATAAATTTAATATGTAGGAAAGTATAATATTATTAATATAGTTATTTTAAATCTACTTACATTAAGCTGCAAAATTATTTTGTTGTAGGCCCAGTGCCATCGTTGCTTAGCTGTTATCTCGTGTTTACGTAGAACATGCATATGACCACTAACGAGTTCCTCTGTTTCGCCGCGCATTAAAAACTTTTTCTGGGGTTTTCGAACTGTCGACGCCATATCAGACAATTGATCATCTAAATGATCATCTAATTCAAGTACAATATCAGGCGACTGGTTAGGCAATAAATCGCCAGATTCTTCCTCCTCTAGTATAATGCTATCCTGTTTTTTGATTTGCTGGTGGTGATGCTGGTGAATTGCTGATACCATTAACTGATCAGCAGCAGCAACATTATCTTTTTGCAATCCCGTATTCTCCTTATCTAGATGCTTACGTACACCAACGACAATACCAACACTGCCACTAGAGCTTTCATCTAGATAATTGCCACTGTCTTCTTCACTCTGATAATTTTCTTCTTCATCTAAATAATCATCTTCCTGACCTTCTTCTTCATCAATATAGTCCAATGAAGATTGCTTTTGGGTTAAATGTTGCTGCTGATGCTGTTGTTGCTCTAGATACTTGTATTCGTCCTCTTCATTAAAATAATCTTCGCGATAATCATAGCCACTAGTTTCTTCGTGTTCATAATAACCGTTATTTTCAGCATTATTCGACGGTGTCGTCTGCTGTTCATCCATGTAGTAATCGTTCTGCTCACTATCGATGCAATAATTCGGATGCTCTTGATCACCATTTTCTTCTTCATCATCAAAAATTTCAGTTGGTTGCTGTTTAATAAGCAACAAACCCGATTTACCATTGATAATGGGCAGTTTTTTGCCTGTGGAAACTGCCAACGGCACCGTCGGCAACAATTTTGGTGTTGTGGTTGGCAAATTTTGTGAATCATCTTGCTGCTGACTCTGATTACCATTTGAATAGTAATTAGTATATGCTTTATTGTCATTATCAGAATTAGTTGTAGTTACATGGGAATAAGAAAGCAAATGTACATTGCTATTCTCGTAATCGTCGCCAGATTGATTTTGATTCATAATTAATTGATTGTAATCGTTATTTTTCATCACATCATTAGATAGCCCGGATATTTCATCATCATTTGCCAACTTCGATGATGGCTGGATTGATAATGCTGGAGTTTTTTGCACTACAGCCGATGTCACAGACGAGGCGCTTTGGTTAACTGCCTGAGTGGCTGATTGCACGGCTGCAGCTGCTTTACCTAAAATTGAACCAAACATGCTGCTGCCACTGGTGGCACTCTGATTTTTTTTAGTTGCTGTTGTTGAAGAGGTTGGCAGAGTTTGAGATCCTTGGGGTGCTTTATCAGGATTCTGATGATACATGTAACTTAAATTATTAGCTGTTGTTGTTGTTGTCATATCTTTCAGATTATCATTATGTATATAAGTTATATCAGTTATACCAATGTCCTGGGGTGTTGGATATTCACTATAACAAAAATCTTCATTATAGTCCCTTTCATTGCCATCGGAAGTTTTTAAATCATCCGAATATATAAACTCATCCAGGCTGCTGTTAATATTAATAAATTCATTTTCTTGCCTTGAAATTTCAGCATTTGTTGGTGAGTTCTGATCATATCCAGAGTTATAGTTATTTGTACTTGTTACATAAGTTGTAGCAGTCGAGGAGTCTAAAGTATTCTTTTCAGACTGCTTATTTGTATTTGATAAAAGACCACCAACGTTTGGCACCAATTTGGAAGCCAATCCGAAGCTAAATGATTTTTTATTGTTGTTAACATTTGCTGGTTTTTCGGCCAGACCTTTTAAACCTTTAGAAAGACCTCCAAGCATACTTGTAGCTGCCGAAGCAACCGATTTAACTGTTTGCTGCTGGACTTGAGGAGAAGATGTGGTAATTGTTGTTTGAGTTTTTATTAGAGGCTTATAATATCCACCTTGGGTTCTATTCTCTAACTTCTGATTGCATAATTCATATGTTTCACATGATGTCTCAACTGCTTCAAGCTCAGAAGTTTCTAAACTATAATTATTATAATTTGTTGTTAAAGTTGTTGCAGTTTTCGGCATAATTGGGCTTTCTGTGGACATTGTTTCGCTATTTATATGAGCGACTGTTGCTGTCAAAGCCGTCAGATCAACATTAAAACTATCATAGAAACTGTCATCAAAAACTGCCACCTTTGTTTCTTCTTCTTCTTTGTTGGAAGGTTGAAGGAAGTCAAAATTAATAGCTTCTTCCTCCGTTTCAATCGCTAAATTTAATGATTTCACTGAATCATCTACCAAAGTAGAAGTAGACGAATTTTCAATTTCCGTATAAATTAGTGGTAAATTAAACGTATTATCATTACTAGTTGAATAATTTATATAGGCGGGAGAAATTTGCTGATTGGATTGTGTATAATAAGAATCAGTTGCATTTGTCGTTTCTGAATTTGCATTAGTAGTTGTAGTAATTATTTCATTCATGTCAGGAATTGGTGGTAGTTCTGGTAATTCAAATTTTTTCATATAATCATAATAAGACAATGTTGGAGTGCTACTTGTATCGTTTACAGAATCAGAACTTAATTTTATCACAGCTCCGTCTAATAATTTTGATGATGATGAATGTGGAGGAGAATTTTCTGATGCAGCTGAAACAGTTGTTGTTGTGAACACGTTGCATGATGCGTTGGTTGTTGTTGTGGCTGTGGCTGTGACATCATCGGTATTTTTTGGCACTACAAAATTTGTATTGCTCTTTGTACTACTATTTGATAAAAAGGAGATTGGAGGATGATCAAGTTTTGATATTTCTGTTTCTTCATTTGCAATTGTTCTCTCGATTTTTGTTGCTGTTAGGAGTGGATATTTAATTGATTGTGATTGTGGTGGTGATTGAGGCACATTTATGGAGCTGCTATATGACCAAGTTGTGACTGATAATGGCAAATTATCCAAATGACTCAAAGAAGAATCTTGTGTTGTTGTCGCTAATGTGTAAGGCTTAAGATATTCCGATATGTCAAATGTAGACGACGAAAATTCGTTATTCATTGATGATGTTATTGTTGTTGTAGTGGATGGTAGTAAGTCGTAGTCGTATTTGTTATTATAATTGTTTAAAACTATATTATTTTGATTATTCGATTGCAATGATGATAATGGCAAAGATGCATTGTGATCTATTACATTCAGATCAAGATGATTTATGTTATATGAAGAAGAAGAAGGTTGGTGATCATTAGAAGATGACGTAAAATTATTCCTCTGTAATTCTTCATTGGCATCTAACTTATTATTGGCATTTTCATTATCAAATACAAGTGGAATTTGTCGTTCTGATATTAATGTTGATGTAGTTGGCGTTGTTGTTATTGTTGTTGTTGTAATTTTTATACCAGTTGATTGAAAGGAGGAATGTATTGATGAACATGATGATATTTCACAGTCTGTTACAGTTGAAGGGGGTAGCAGTAACAATTCTGAATGATGCTCTGGTTCTAAATCAAATGTTGTTGATATTAATGGTTCAGGAGGCTTTATGTTTTGAGTTGTTGTTGTTGTTAAAGTTGGCAACTGCGGCAATTGCTTAACGCGCTTGTCATTTTTATTGTCGGAAATTAAAACTGAAGTGCAAATTGTTTGTTTAGTTTGTTTTGGAGTTGGTAGACGCTTTGGCAATTTTCTAGAAATGTTGTTTACGACTGGAGTAGCAGAAGAGTTCTCTTCTGACCCTGACCACATACTTGAAGCTTTAATTGTAGTAGTAGTATTGGTATTATGAATATCGCACATAGAAGAAGATGTCGTTGTAAAAGGCATTGAAAAATTTGATACCGAACTAGCAATTTGGTTTTGAGTTCGTTGAACGGGAACTCTTGTTTCACCAGAGGCTATTACCGATGCCGTTGTCATAGCCATCATCAATGATAATTTACGTTGCTGTTGTAACTGCAATTTATGTTGACCATGTGCCAATGTAATTGGTGGGGTGTCACTATAAGTCGAAAGGTTGTCAGGATAACTGTTATTATCAACATAATCGTAGTCTAGTGGCAGCATGGATGTGTAAGGTCGCGGTGTCATTTGGCAAAGGACGTCATATGTACTGGATCCTGCCCCAGCCCTAGCTGCTGTTGTTGTTGCCGTTCTCATTGGAATATCAAAACAACTGTTAATTTCTTGGCTACTACTATAGCTTTCATCATAATTATTATCGCAAGCGGTTTTAGTTGTTTTCCAGTTGGTACCTTCAAAAAGTTGACGCTGTATTGAGTTGCGCATGGGGACTGTTGGTAAAAATTTATTGCCACCACCGCCAGTAACTATGCCGCTTTTATCGTAGGCGACTGCGGTATTTTGTGATTGTAATTCACATATATCCGCAGCCGCTTGCGGCAATATGCGACAACACTTTGAACTATCAATAATATTGGGCGTAATTGGCAAACAGGCACCAAGGCGTTGTACTCTTTTTCTGTCGTACATACCACAATTTGAAGAATTCTCAATTTGGCCCCCATAATCATCCCAGTTCTCAACCTGTGCACTTGTCGTCGTCTCACTAGCATAATAGTCTTCTAAATTATCCCTCGTATAGCCACCAATTTCATCCAAATTGTCAGTAGCATATATGCTACTATATACGCCGAAATTGTATTCATCATTGTACGCAGTTGTCATTTGTGCATTATTATAAATATTACTATTGCTTCTACATGTCGAATTGATATTAATTGGTCGTTGGCTGTCTATAATAAAGGCATCATTATTTTTATTGTTACAAAAATAGTTATCGTCGTCGTTGATGTCTTCTCGAGCATAAAACTGCAAAGAAATATAAAATATATATGTAATCAATGTGCATAATTATAATTATATTCTTAAGACTTTTTTAGGGTCTGCTCAAAATAAATATGATCAAAGTTAAATCTAACAGCCGTAGGTCAGGACTACCATTTTTTGCCAGGGCTGCAATTGTATTTATCGACAATAACAATATTTTTTATGTTAATCACAACTTAATTTTCGAAATGTAATTTCACTTACCGTCATTATTGTTGTAACTTGTAGCTATTTAGGCTCTTTAAACAGAAACCATGAAGCAGCTGCTCCTTTAGTAATTTTTTTTTAAAAAAACAAATGAGTTCTTGCATATCGTAATTAGCAACTTCCTTGCTTTTTCATTCCTGAAATTAGAATTACAAATAAAAAAAAATAAATTTTAATGATGTTAAAGCAGCCACAAAATCATGGATTTCGAATTTATATAGACTATATCTATAGGGTGACTAAAGAGCTGGGAAAACATCGACGATACCACCGATGCTTTCGATTGTTTTTAGATAAAACATCGATAGTTGACGATATATCGGATTTAAATACCTTTTCCTGGAAACAAGTTATTTCTCGTTAACTAGGCAGTATGAAAGGGGCCCCCGCCCCTAAGCCTTGCTTTTCCGCCCACTCTGAATTTTATTAAAATTCATTGAAATCTAATTCTTAGTATAAAAAAACATATTGTAAGTGATTTTGAGGTAAACGGTGGGACATTGAGGAAATTAGGCCGCTTTTTTGCTTTACTATTTTTCAAGTAATATCTAAGATATTTTCCAAAATTAACGATCAATTCGGTTGAAGTTCGCTACCCAGGATGTTTATGGGTCACTCAACCCGATAGTGAAGTTAGAT